>JAQZBX010008957.1:0-47056 GCA_029593785.1 Cabassous unicinctus | reverse complement strand
ACTTGGAGTATAAGAAAAGGACAAGAGAGTATCTGCCTGTGTATCAGGAACTTTTCATAGAAGATTTGTATTATTTTCTCATTTTAGGGTAAGAGAGGACAGTCAAAATGATTATGTTTAGGTTACATATTCAGTGTATCTTATCTTAAAATATATAATGAATTAGATATCATTACAGAAATCCTTCAGCTCAACAAGAAAAATAGCTCAATTAAAAAATGGGCAAAAGACTTGAGTGCACATTTCTCCAAAGAAGATATACAAATGGTCAAAAAGCACATGAAAAGATGCTCAACAACGTTAACCACTGGAGAAATGCAAATCAAAACCACAATGAGATACCATTTCACACGACTAGAATGGCTACTATTAAAAGAAATGGAAAGTTACAAATGTTGGAGAGGATGTGGAGAAATAGGGACACATTCCTATTACAGGAACACAGAAATGTGTTCCTTTTTCTCCACAGGTGGGAATGTGAAATGGTGCAACAGCTGAAAAAGAAGACAGTTTGGTGGTTCCTCAGAAAGCTATGTGTAGAGTTACCATATGACCTGGCTATCTCATTTTTAGGTATATACCCAAAAGAAATGAAAGCAGGGACTCAGACAGATATTTGCACACTGATGTTCATGGGGCAGTCTTCACAACTGCCAAAATATGGAAGCAATCCAAGTATCCATCAACTGATAGAGGGATAAACTAAATGCGTTACACACACCCAGCGGAATATTGTTCAGCTGTAAAGAGAATGCTGTTGATGCAGGCAAACACACAGATGAGACTTGAAGACATCATGTTGAGTGAAATAAGCTGGACACAAGAGGATGAATACTCCATGATCTCACTGATTGAAACAAAATATGCAAACTCAGAGAGTCATAATCTAGAGTATAGGTTACCATGGGACAATGTAGGGGAAGGAATAGGGAGTTAAGACCTAAAACGTACAGAGTTTCTATCTGAGATGTTGGAAAAGTTTTGGTAGTGAATGGTGGTGATGGTAACACAAAATTGTGAATGTAATTAACAGCACTGAATTATTATCAATTTGCATGTGGTTAAAAGGGGAATTTTTAGGTTGTATGTATGTTACTAAAATAAAATTTTTGAAGAATCCATGGAACTGCATAACACAAACAGTGAATCCTAAGTTAAACCATGGACTATAGTTAATAGTACAATTATTAAAGCACACTTTCATTAATTGTAATATGTAATTGGGAACCCTGAGTGCTATGTTATTTGTGCCCAATCATTATGCAATAAATATGTACTAAGATGTTTGTGATTTATGTGTCATAATATTGTCCCACTTTCTATACTTTAAGCAATCACAGAATGTCCAATTAATCTGAATACACATTAAATTAGTTTTTATTTTGATGCACTGAAAATAATAAACTGAGAGGCTTGAAATGGAGGCAATTTTCAAATGAATATCCTCCTGGATCCAGACTTTCTAGAACGACCTTCTCATAATAACCATTGAAGTTTCACGTGATTAGAATTTGACAGATGACAAATATTCATTCTCATCAACCCAGACTGATGGCATCAGGCTGAAGCCATCAAGTAAACCCAAACCCACATGGGGGCTTTTGTGGAAATCAGAGCTTCTTCCTAAGAGGAAAATCCACAAGGTCAGAGAACCCTACTTCCTGAAACTGCTGTTCTTCAGAGCATTTCAAGAGCCCGTTGTCAGAGAAATTGAGCTTGATGCAGCTTTTGATTTAGAGTAAGTTCTTATCATGGAACTGTCACTCCCGGGCATTCCAACCTCAGGTACATGATGAGCTGTGGCCTGACAGAAGCTATAATCAGAGGAAAAGCAACTGGTGATAAAGTATGAGGTGCCATAAGTTTTGATATAAATCAATAGAAAAATTCCATCTCTATCCAGTTAAATCATTTATAACTTTTATCGTCTTACAGGAAATAAAACCTGTTTCAAAAGAAAGGCAAAGTCAGGCTCTGCTGCTGTCATTCCTATAATTTCTATTTTCTTAATATTGCTTCAGCCACCTCTTCGTGTCCTAGTGCTGTTTTTTTAAAACCCACGTTCCTAATTTGAAGTGCCTCATCTTAACCCTATATGGGGCTCAAGGGTAGAATCCCATGCGTGGGCGGCTAAGCGCACAGCTGCCCCTTCTCCAGAGGCTTGCCTTCGACTGGTCGGAGCTGCTTTGCCTCCCACCTCCTCCCCAGTCACTGACTGGCTGATTCTGGGTACAAAAGGCCGCCCCCTTACTCTACTCCAGAGCTCCTCACTTTCCAAGGCCCGGCAGATTGCGCTCCCACGGGGGAGACAGGGCCTGCCTTCATCTGAGAGCACGTTCCCTCCTTGTCCTGCTGCACTCCCCCCCACAAAGGTTTCTTCCTGACGAGCTCCTCCTCAACAAATCAAGGGTAGCCGAACCCCTGTTCCAGCTCTGCCTTAGGGGACCAACCTGAAGCAGCACAAGAAAGGCAACAGACAGGCTTCCCAACCGCTTTAAAAGAGGCAGAGTGCACCAGCCTCCTCTCCCGACGGTCCATGGGCGTTAGACCTCTTCCCGTGAGCACCCTGCCCGGCATGCTCAGCTTCCCCACTACCTTAAAAGACTGGTATCAGTTCAACAAGGGACAGTAACTCCTCTGGCATATATGACAATTCTTAAATTCATTGGTAAGCAAGGCCTTAACATATGGATAATGCAATAAAAAGACTCAACTTCTAACATATACTCGTACCACATTTTTGTACCCAGCATCTCTAATATTAGCGGTAGAAGCAAGGATATTCTCTCAGACCCCTAACCCTTAATATCTGTAGCCTCCACCAAACAAAACTGCAGAATGCCTTGCAATGCCCAAATGTTAGCTCCAGTCCACTGCCCTTCCCTATCTTTCTGTGGCTCTTAAACCACATAACATGTTGGAAAAGGTGTTTCTATTTGCTTTGATTGCTGCTAAAAAGAGTTTTAATTTCTATTTCAGTCACTGAGTAACAAATGTTTGAGAGTGCAAGCTCTGTACCATACCCTGGGGTTAGAGCAGGGAATACAAGAGACAAAATCCTTCAACAGACTAAATCCTTATTTTTATGATGGATACATTTTCATTGTGAAACAGAAAATAAAAAGCAGAAGATGAATAAAAATCATAAATTCAACTAATAAAGCAACTTCTAAAAATAATTTATTCAACTTTGTCTCTTAACTTTAATATAACATCCTGAAAGAAATTACCTTTCCCTCCATACATTGCATTCTAGGCCAAGGAGTGTGGTTGGCAGTTGAAAAGCTTTAATAATGTATGGATTGTTTGACCAAATACTTAACAATGTCTATATTCCAATTTCATATCAAAGAATGGCAAAGTATACTTACAGCAAGAGCATTCTGGTTTCTACAGTAAAATATATTGAATAACTTCGTCTAACACTGGCATTATTTAAAATAGCAAATATTTGATCAAGGCCATGAAAGATTTCTCAATTAAATACAGAAGTGAATTTTAACTTAATCAACATTTAAAAATAAATAGCTTTTATTCTGCATTAATTTCACCAATAAAATTGGATGATGTCGATAGTGAAAAGGTGCAGATTATGATGTAATTACTCCATAATGGTAAACTGAATGAACAGTTTGCATCTCCCAGTTTTTGCATACTGACAGCGCTTAGTGCACACAGCCTTCAAGCAGTTTCACAACACACCTTAAGACTGTGCTTGCAATTTGTCTCCCGCAGTAAAGGGCACTTTTACTCTGGGCATGACAACCAGGCCAGAGCAAGGATCACACACGGCTCTGGCTGCCAAAGAGACTGTGCACACTGGCAGAGGGTGAAGTCCTTCAGGAAGATACCAGGCATCCTCCGCTGAGAAAATACTGCATAAATAGCCATGGAATTAATGAATAAACGAAGATACGCAGCCAAGCTGTGAGAGTGTGCGTTTCATGCACCTTGTTTCTCCTGACTGGCTCTGAATCAAGTGGCCCCATCGATTCTCTGTCTTCCTTTCTTGACTGTTGAAGGGTACCCTCGAGTTTGCTTTTGAACTCTTTGAACAACATTGCTAAAATTCTTTTTTAGTCCAACTAGTTTTTCCCTCGCCTTTCATACTTTCTAGTTATTTTAATCGTATTTGCATGAACCAACTTATCAGTTTCAAAATGTGCCTTTTTGTCTTTGAGTAAGCGCTTTGGCTTTGCCTGGTACATACACTTACTATGTAATACTTTTATTAAAACTTAAATAACATATTTAATATACACTTAATATATTTATACTTAACAATTAATGTAATTATTTTAACAATGGTGAAAATGTAAAATTTATTCTCATCAAATATGCAGTTTCACAGTGGTAGAATGCAGAGTAATATTATAAAACCAAGATTAAATATCATGATGAGAGTTTGGATCTTAAAATCAAAAGATGAATTCAAAGTCCTGCATTTATGTTCAAAAAAGTAGCAGCATAAGTATATAATGGGAAGATATGAAACATAGCACAATTTACTTGAAAAAAATAATCTAGAAGATTTAATTGTGAACTCAGTGAGGTTAATATTGAGATGGGGCAACTTAAAAATAAGTATAATATTAGGTGCTGAGAGAAGTCACCTGAAATCACATTCCTACATAGCCCAGCATTTCTCAAGGTCTTTTAGAACATTTCCCACTTAAATACTACTTTTAAATCACCAACAATTACAAGCTTATGCTTGATCAACCTGACTCACTGGTCTGTGTACTGGAACTTTTGGAGCTACGTAAGAGTGAGATAAAGTGCCCACTAAGGAAATCCAAAGAGTGAGAAATCAAGAATAAAGGAATAAATAGAAAACGTGGAGTCAGATGGAAAGGAAGACCTGAATAAAAGGTAATAAAATAATGTACAATCAAATACTGTTGAAATGGTCTCCATTACCCAATGGTACAACATATATCCATGCCAGCAACCGAATGACTAGAAATGACTAATGAGCTAAGTGCATGCATCCCTAATTCAGAAATGCCTAAATGTGTGTCTGCAAACATTGCCTATATTAGGTTTATCATCACAAGTATATGACTCCTTATTGTTTGCATAACTGCTCTTGAATAGATGCAAGAAATGCTAGGTGGTTAGCATACAAGTAGAGGTTAATGACACATTTTAATATGTATCATGACTGATGGTAAAATGGTTTGATATTTATTTTACTTCTTTTCATATGTTTTTAATTTGATGAAACTTCCCGTGCAGCTAAACAGTGTTAATTATGGAAATATTCCAATTTGTTAGTATATGACTAAGAATTTTGTTTCTAAGTTCTGTGTCCCAAACTTCTAAACTTCACTGCACATACATAGATAAAATGATAATATTGCATGGCACACTGAGGCAAATGGCTGAAGCTATCACAATGCAGAACGCTTTAGCAACCCATACCCTTCCCTGCCACTGCATGGTTTGTGAGGATAAATATCTTAGGGCTTACCATTTGAGAAGCTCTCATCTACTTGTTGTGGGCAACAGTAAATATAAATTAATATATATTAACATATATATCAACCTAATCCATCAACATTATTATTTTTGCCAACTTGATTTTTTTCACTTTTTTTTTTTAGAAAGTTTGATTTCTATGCTGTACATGTTAGTGAAACTGCTATTAATGAAATTTTAAAAATCCAGGGGAGTAGATGTAGCTCAAGTGGTTGACCATCTGCTTCCCACATACGAGGTCCTGGGTTCCATCCCCGGTACCTCCTAAAAAAAATTTCCATTTAATTCCTCCTCAATTTCAAGAGTGATATACCACTTCCAAAAAAAAAGTTTCCCTCACCCTCTGAAGAATATAGCAGTTATAGTCTCACTATATTTGAGAGATGAGAAAAACTCCACTATTCCTATATTTTATCTAATCGGTATTTATTCAAAAAACAAATAATATATTGTTAATCAAGTATGTATTTTACAATAATTATATCATGACTCCACTAACATCTACCCAACAACTAAGAATGAATCATTAGCTTCCCATGATCACCTGTTTAGCAATTTGTTTTCCTTAAAAACAGTAACCCCCCCCCCCAGTTGTAATGAGTAAACTTAATGTCTTCTCTTTTACTCCTCTTACTTCTCCAAATCATCTCAGCCCAAGCCACTCTCTAAGTATTTTGGAAAGGAGCTTTTTTATACCCACTAACATTGTTTCCCTCATAAAAACAAGCTATAGATAATTCCTTCTGGGATTCTAACCTTCTCTACTCTAGTGACTGAACTAGTTTAAAGACAGGGTGCATTATCATACTCAGATGCATGCATATCATGATAGTAAAGCTCACTTAAAAACATCACTTTAATTTAATGGTTGTGTGGCTGGAAACATTAAATCTCCTTCCTTCAACATGGCATGGGAATCGCTGCTTCTCTTAGCACAAAGGTCCAGCAAATAGTGGGAAGCCTAGCTTGAGCAGTATCATAAGCTTCAAATGTGGAAGGACCTCGTGATGGTTAAGTTCATGTGTCAACTTGGCCAGGTGATGGTGCCCAGTTGTTTGGTCAAGCAAACACTGGCCTGATTGTTACAGTGAGGACATTTCATGGACTTAAATCATGAGTGAGATGATTGCATCTATGGCTAATTACATCTACAATCAACAGAGGAGATTGCCCTCAACAATGAGAGAAGTCTCATCCAATCAATTGAAGCCCTAAAAAGGAGAAGTGATGATTTCGAAGGAAGAATTTCTATCTCTACTTTAGTCAGCCAGCTTCTCCTGGGGAATTCATCAAACACCTTCATTGGAGTCCCCAGCTTGAGGCCTGTGGAATTTGGACTCGCCCATCTCTACATTTGCATGAACCAATTCATATAAAATAATCTTATAATATTTACGTAATAAATATATGTATTTCTCTGGTCAGTTCTCTTTCCCTAGAGAACCCTGACTAACATAGATTTTGGTACTAGGAGAGTAGGGTGCTGCATTGCAAATACCAAAAAATTTGGAAATGGCTTTGGAATTGGCTAATGGGTAGAGGCTGGAAGAACTGTGAGGTGCGTGATTAAAAAGGCCCAGATGGCTTTGAAGAGACTTTGGTAGAAATATGCATGCTAAGGGTACTTCCAACAAGGCCTTAGAAGAAAATGATGGATACGTTATTGGAAACTGGAGGAAAGGAGATCATTATTTTGAAGTGGCAGAGAACTTAGCAAAATTGAATTCTGATGTCAGATGGAAGGCAGAACTTGAAAATTATGATCTTGGAGATTTAGCTGAGATTTCAAATCTAAGTGTGGAAAGTGAAGCCTGGTTTCTCCTTGCAGCTTTTTGTAAAATGTGGGAGGAAAGGGATAAAGCTGAAAACTGAACTCCTGGGCACAAAGAAACCTGAAATTAATGGTGTGGAAAATTATTAGCTTCCAAAAAGTGAGTCCCAAGAGAACAGGGCACTATGTGAGGGCTAAACTGACCATGAAGCCAGTCAGAAATTTCTGTAGAACTCAGGATTGGAAATATATTTATCCAGGAAGGATCTGTGGAAGGTCCTTCTGTCTGATGGATTGGACTCCTTTGAACTACATGCAAAGCTGGCAAGTATTTTGTGAAATCTGAATGATCAGAACCACTGTTAGCCTGGACTAAAAGGGACAGAGAAAGGACAAATCAAAGGAAGAATGGCTTCAAGGACAGACTGTGGAAGCTGAAGTCTGGGCCTAAGACATCTCCTTGGGCCAAGAGAGCAAGCCCATCCATGTGTTATAAGCAAGTCTGCCCCTGTGCTTGGAAGGGTGGGCCTTCCACCTCATTGTTCGGGAAGAGTGCTGCCACCCCAATACCCTGAGAAGATGGGGCCTGTGCCCCGGGGAAAGCAGAGAGTCTGCCCACGGACCCAGTGCTCTGAGGGGATGGGGCCTATGCCATGGCATTCACAGACAGCCTGGCCACAATCCTGATGCTTGGAGAGGGTAGAGCCCCCCACCCCCAGGTAATGCATGGCCACTGCACCTGGAAGGGGCAGGGCTACAGCTTCATTAGGCCCAGAGGACAAGACATCATTCCATAGATGACTCTTAGACCTTGAAATCTAATGGAGTGTGCCCTGCTGCGTTTCAGAATTGTTTGGGACACATGACCCGTTTTCTTTTCCAGTTTCTCTTTATGGGAATAGAAAGGTTTATCTTATGCCTGTACCTTCATTGTATATTGGAAGCAAATAAATTATCTAGATTTCACAGGTCCACAGACAGAGGGGAATTATGCCCCAAGACAGACCACACCCATAACCAACATTGGTGAGATTTTGTACTTAGCATTGTTACTGAAATGACCTAAGGCTTTTGAGATGTTGTGATGGAATGAGTGCATTATGCATATAGAAAGAACATGTCTTTGGGGGGTCCAAAGGGTGGAGTATGATGGGTTTGGAGCTGTATGTATCACAGAAAAACATATTCTTAAATTTAACCCATTCCTGTGGGTGTGAAGCTATTGTAAGTAGGACCTTTGGATGAGGTTACTTCAGTTAAGGTGTGGCCCAGCCCAGTCAGGGTGGTCTTAATCCTATTCTTGGAGTTCTTTATTAGTGGAATGAAATTCAAGCAGAGAGAGAGAAATCCACAGAAGCAAGAAGATGAAATGCAGTGGAACCCGGAAGAGAACAGCGAGGCCAGGAGATGCAGCATGTGACAAGCTAAGGACCCAAGATCACCAGCTGGCCACAGTCTTCAGGAAGAAAGCATTGTCTGATGACGCCTTGATGTGGGCTTTTTCCCAGCCTCAAGCTATAGTCAGATAAGCTCCCATTGTTTAACCTGACCTATTTCACGGTATTTGCTTGAGCAGCCTAGGAAACTAAAACAGACTCATATGACTTCAATGTATCACACATATGTAAAGCCGTCATTTCCCTTTCTAGAAATGTCTTGTACTGACATTGCACTTTTTCCTTTTCCCCCAAACTGAAAGACAAACAAAAATCCAAAGAGCTGTGTTTATTAAAACATTCACATCATCACCTCTTACTATTTGAATGTACAACTAGACACACAAAATTTTTAGAAATATATGTATTGAATCAGAAAAGAATAGACCAGAAAGACTGAAACTATTATTCAGGCATTTAATGTTATCCTTGGATCAATCTGAATAATAATAAAACTGATTTGGTTCCTCACAGAATTATTTAAAGAATTTTTCTATGACATCAAGATCGCATAGAAGAGAAATAATGAGAAATAGGACAATGAAACTTAATACTGGATATCATAAAGGGGTTATTGATTACACCACCCATTAAAACATAGAGTCCTTTTATGAGTACCCATGAGATAAATTTCTCTATAATTTCAGTACCAGAAATAATTGTTAATTTTATTTTACAGACATGGAAATTCTTTTCATTGCTCATGTTTCTCTCTTTGTTCTAACTACTGGAAAGTCCAAGCCAAAACTGTACGTACTCTTCTTATAAAATTAAAGGATTTTTCTCATGCTTTTGTTCCCTAATCTTTCATTTGGCTTTACCTTATTATCTTATTGTTTCTTCCCCTATACTTCATGTATGTCTGAAATTCTCTCTCTTTTTAAAATTTGTGGACCAAAGTACAATATAAACTAACAAATAAATAATACCTTGGAATTCTTATGTTTTTTTTAAAAAAAAGAATTTTTATAATCCTTTGAAAGATACAAGCTTTTCCCTGGTCCTTCTCGCAATGGAATATCTTGTGGTTTTATATGCAAGGTTCATAGGTTAATTAAGCAAAACAAAGGAAAATATCTTTTAAGACAATTTTATAGTCATTGAGAAAATAGCTTCACAATACTATTTCTTGTTTCAATCTTTGATCAACAGAATATGCCTCGCCTAAAACTACACTTGCTTAGATTTCTCCTATGACACTAATTGCACCTTCTCAGTCTCCCCTCCGTTTCTCTACTCCTAAAGGAGTGCTCAGCCATTGCTCTTTTTCTCTATCTACTCTCACTATTCTCACTCCATCTCACTCTCACTTCTCTATCTACTCTTGCATCCAATCTTTCATCCTTGGTTATACACCAAATCTCAAAGCCTTAGGTACCGTCTACATTCCGGGAAGTTCCTAATTTGTATTTCCAGCCTGGACCAATCTTCCAAAATCAAGACCCATATACTCAACTGACTGTTCAAAACCTCCACTTGGCTATCTAATAGACATTTCAAACTCAATATTTCTAAAACCAAACACATTATTTTTCTCCCCAAACATACTCCACCTGAAGCCTTCCCCATCTCACCAATGGCAACTCATCCTTCCAGTTGGTGAGGCCAAAGCCCTGAAAATTTCTTTACTCCTCTCTTTCTCTTTCACTCTATATTAAAGTGATCCAGAAATCCTGTTGGCTCTAGCTTTAAAATATTTCCAAAATCCCAGCAACTTCTTACCACTTTTCACTGCTACCCAGGCACCAACATCTCTCACCTAAAGTTCATTGCACTAGATATTCTTGTTTCTCCTCCAGCCTCCCTACAGGCTAGCCTGCAAATGGAAGCCAGGTGAGCCTTTTAAAACCTAGATTAAATAACGTTATTTCTCAGCTTGGTGCAGTGGTTCTCCATGTCACTTACAATAAAGCCAAAGTCCTTATAAAGCCCCAAAGGGCTCTGTCCCTCCCTTACTTCTCTGACTTCATCCCTACTTCCCCTTCCCCTCCTCTGCCCAGGCCACTGGCCTCCCTGCTGTGGGAACACACGTGGAACCTTCCCTGCCCTCAGACCTGTGTTCTAAACTGTCCTTTCTGCCTGGAAAACTGTTCTCCAAGATATCTCTTGGCAACTTCCTCACTCTTCAAGTCTTGTCATGAATTTCACCTGCTCAACGGCCTGATTCAATATTACATCCCTCCCTATTCTTCACCTCTCCTATTCCCCCTTATCCTGCTGTTTTCATTTTTCCATAGCACTTACCACCTTCTAACACACAGTATAATTCATTCATTTATTATGTTCATTGTTTATTGGCTCTCTCCCCTCACTAGAATGGAATATCCAGAAGGATTTTTTTTTTTTTTTTTTTTTGTCTTTAATGTGATCCAAGCACCTAGGGCAGTGCCAGGCTCAGGGTAGGTGCTCAAAAATATCGTGAATGATTTGATAAAGTCACATAGTGTGATTCAGGGAAGATATTCCTGTGAGAATCTAAACTAACAAAATATACTTATGACAATGGAAAATTCTGGTTCCTGCACTTTATCAAGACCATTACCTATATGTACTAACAAAAATAAGAAACATTAATTCAGTAGAACTTACTCAATGAAAATACATAAAGCAAAAGTTTTCTGAGAAACTTCCATCAAAAACGCAGAAACCCATACAACTCAAGATCAAAATATTGACTGTTTTTCAATGATCAGTCTGACTTTACGGATATTTCCCAATTTATTCTATTATCTTCTCATGTTTTTATTTACCTCCCTTGTTTAAGTGACTAATAGTGTAGTTCTGATCAAAATAACCTAACTGCTCTTGCTGATTACCCTTTAAAATTGGCAAAACCATTATGATAAGTTCAATAACTGAATGCTTCTTTCCTTTTATATGTGAACGTAAATCTACAGCTTATTATTAAAAGTGTCTTACCTCATACTACATCTTGTCAAAGTTAATTTTGAATCTTTGATAAAATGCATCTGAATATAGGTATGTGCACTATACAAAATAGCCAGTATTTTGTTCAAGTTTACATTATAAATAGCTAAAAACAAATATGAAAATTACAACCCTTAAGTAAAAAGCCCCTGCTATTTCCAGAAATATGTTGGACAGGTACCTACCAAACCACAGTTGGATCTATTAATTGAATTCTAAGACAATTAAAAGTAGAATATATACAATTTAAATAGAATCACACTTATTTTAGTTAAGCTACACTATTTTTTATTCAAGTCCTAATAAAAGGAATCCATTTTTCTCTATGAAAATCAAATAAATATTACACACAAAGAAATAAATATAAAAAAAATTTTTTTCTGTAACTTGAGAGTAGTAGAATGCATTTTAAGTAAGGAGTATAGCTGGTGAAATCATGAGCTAGTTGTACTAAAATTGTAGAAAATTTCAAAAATGGGTATAAATCAGAAGTTTAACAGTAAAATAATTTTGAAGATATCTGTGAACTTATTGATAAATTTGGTTGATTCAAAAATAAAAATAAGCGTGAACCCTCGTGTTTCTGACAGGGCAATGTCATTTGCCATTTTCAGTGTGAAGTATTTGAGTGGAACCAGCTGAAGCAACACGACATTGCAGTAGGCATTAGTGCACCACGGTTGAGGGAGAAAGTCCAGCTGAGGGGCTCCGAGGCTCATTACAAGAAACGTTACAGCTGAGAGCCTTAAGCGAGGCTCAGAGGTACGACAGAGCCTTGGCAGCAGAAAACACAGAAGGTCTTGCACCAAGACTTTTTGCTTCAAGAAAGCGCTGCTTCAGACTGGTTTCAAAAAACTTTCAAATCTTAAAGAAAAGATGAACTTTATTATTGAAGAAGTGGTAACAAGGATGTTTACATAAACATAAGTGTATTTAAATCAGCTCCCAATAGATAAAATCACTTCAAAGCAAGATAAATTTTAAAATACAGCATACTTTACACACCTAAACTCTGCTTTTTAGTTGTTGTTTTTAAATCTATTTTAGTGTATTTGACAAAGGGGAGAGGAGACCTCAGGAAGGGAGGATTTTATTAGACCCAAGGAGCTGAGGGTTCAGGACGTCATACTCTTTAGTTCACAGAAAATATTGTCATATTGTTACTGACCAAGGGCTCGCTGTCTGACATGACAGAAGTCAATGCCTTGACATTGGGATCTTGAGAAAAGAAAGAGCTTTAATGCAAGGCCAACTGGCATGGAGACAGGAGTCCTGGCTCAAACCTGTCTCCCTGAGTCCAAAGAGCTTAGGGTTTTTATAGGATTCAAACCAAGAGAGGTGGAGATAGTGACGTAGGTGTTGGCTGGACATGTTTAGTTACGGTTAATAGTGCCTGTGCAAGGCTGGACCCGAGAAGCCCTTGAAAACTGACAAAAGTCACCTGGGGCAAGCATCTGGTTACAGGTTACACCAGAGCTCTAACTCATAGGTGATTGTTATAAGACAACAAGTAAAGGAATGTAAATAAGCTAAAGAAACTGGCTGTAAGTGAGGGTCAAGGAAGGCATCTGGCTATAGCAATGTTATAAATCCCTCAGTTAACATAAATTACACAGTAGTAAGTAAAGTGGCGGTAGTCAGCAGGAGCTTTTGTAAACCACAAACTGGTTTCTCCTGCCCATGGCTTTGATCTTCAGTCTCATCTCTTGTTTCATTTAGACCCTTCCTCATTCCTCATTCCCCATTCTCATTTTTCTCTCCCACTCCCAATAGGAAACTATTTTCATATATTTAATATATTTTATTTTGTTTGCTGTGTTCTGATAAAACGTTTATGATTGTTTTCTGTGTACTAATTTTACACAAATAGAGTTCTTGTATATCTATCTGTTTCTTTTTTCAATTTTCAAAACCCACCCATGTTCCCCCTGTAATATCTATGCAAACCTGGTAGCTACTGCAGAATACTCCAAGATGAGGGTCTTTATTTCCTGAGTCTGCTGTGACAAAGTATGACAAAGTAGGAGGCTTAACACACCAGAAATTTATTGTTTTACAATTCTGGAGGCTAGAAGTCCAAAATCAAAGTATTGGCAGGTCCATTCTCCCTCCAAAATGCTCTGAAATAAATGCCCATTCTCTAAAATTAAAGGGAGGGAAATGTCCCATGTCTCACTCAAATCCACAGATACTTCACTTTCTGCATGAAACAAAAGCCATAATTTTCTCTTTGAGTTGCTACCTATTCAAAGGCATGAACAAATACGGTTGATGCAGTGAGAGATTCCTAGACTGAAATACGAACTATGGACCCAAATCAAGATTTTATTTTCGGTGCTAATGAATGGGAACTCTAGTATGAAAACAGTGAATAACACATGCACATGACTCCCTTCAGATACATCCTGAGCAGTGTTAGCACATTCCTTTCAGAATCTCTCCTATCTTCTTTCCATCGTTTTTCCATCACTGCTCCCTGAAGGTCAGCTTCCTATCACTTCAGACCAGTTTTGCTACAAAGCCTCCTCTCTGTCCATGCACACTCCAGGGTCTCCTCCTCTTTAATTCAATTTTCAGACAATTTCCTTGAGCCTGATTTTCACCTGTAAACACCTGTGCTTAAAGACTTTCTCCATGGCTTTCAAAGCCCTCAAGGATCCGTCCCAACAGCCTCATTCAAACTTAGTTATCATTAGCTCCTAACATTTAATGAGGACACTTCCTCAAATAAGAATAGCGTCCATGTCAACAACCACAAGGACAATGACAATCCCCACATGTACCAAGGCTAAGATCCCTCTTACCCTTGGAATGTCTTCTGCAGGCTACTCCCCACTGCATTCCATGCACCCAAACCTGACCTTCAGGTCCTAGCTCATCTCCATGGAAAGTTCTCCCACCACTCCAGGCAGCAGTCCCTCACCCATTCATACATGGCCCCGAAAGACAAAGCCTACCATGTTTAATCCTTCAAAGCTTGTCTACTCTAGTAAAATGCTAATGGAGAGTTAGTGAGAATGTTGAGGTATAAATGTTATTCCCCAATAGAAATGTTTGAATGTTAAACTTTTTTCCTATGGTCACTAATTTTGAAAGCTATATACTTTTCATCCGTCTCCATATATTGATGTGGACAATAAATTTGTCAAGGATTATCTTTGCACATTATGGAACATATTAATTATCTCTTAACATCAGCATCATAGTGTGATACCATGTATTATCTGTCTCATTAAAATTTTACTGAGTAATTGCTTCCATGTATGCATGCATGAGTGAGAAAATAATAGGAAAGGTTACATGCCACACTAATATTATATTTGGTGAATTAATTTTTCTGAAAGAAGTATGTTGATGCTTCTAATATATTACATTTAATAAGAAAAGCAGACACCCATAATTCAGGGTATATTTTTAACCCTTACATATCATTTACTGTGTGCCAGGTGCTGTTTTCAGAATATAGAAACAATAAGTTATTTAGTCCCCATAATAACCCCATAAGCTTAGTAAATGTCCCATTTAATGGATGAGAACGCTGAAGCAAAGAGAGGCTAAGTAAACTCCCCATAGTCTCATCACTATATAAGTGGCTGGGCTACGATTCAAACCCAGACAGTCTGACTCCAAAGGCTTAGCTCTCAGCTAGTATGCTGTGGCAGTTTGAGATTATTAATGAATTCCAAAAAGGGATATTGGATTATGTTTGTAAACTGGTCTGTTCCTCTGGGCATATTAGATTGTATTAAATTCAGAGGTTTCACTTTTGCTTGATTAAATTAAGATTAAGGCTTTGATTTGGCCACATCAGTAGGACGTTTAGTTCCCATCCCCTCAGTGGGCAGGGACGCACAGGGAAGTAGATACACAGGAGAAGAAGAGGAATAGGCAGCTCAATAGACTGCAGAGGTCCTGGGAAGGGAGATGAGCTTGACAGCCTACAGCTGCAGCTGAGCCCAGAAAGAAGCTCCAGGGAGAGAGACAAGCCCTCCAGCCTACAGCTGAAAACTACAGCTGAAACCAGAGGAAGCTGGGACCACGGAACCTTAGGAGGAAGAGGAAGCCTGAACCCTCTCAGAGACTGGCAGCCATCTTGCTCCAACATGTGGCGAGGGAGGGAAGTAACTTACTCTTATGGCCTTGTGACTGTAAGCTTCTACCAGAAATAAACACCCTTTATAAAAGCCGGCAGACTTCTGGTGCTTTGTATCAGCTCCCCTTCAGCTGACTAACACATATGCAATGCTGCCACTCGGTATGATAGTTTATTTCTAAAATAAAATGTGAAATGTCGCAAAATATTTAATTCAGCCTCTTCAGAAAATGTAGTAAATTAATGTTTTTGACTAATGATGCCAGGATTTTTTTTTTTAAGTTTTATGACTCAAATGGGAAATTTTGCTGAGTTTTCTATAAGTGAAAAGCATTTCTGAGGGCATATTTAACAGCCTGGTCTTCTTAAATAGCTTGAGAAATCTCTGAATTCCCTGCAACATGAAACAATTAATGCATCAAAGTTAAGCCATTTTCAGCTTGCATGATGAAGCAGATACTACCAAAAGCTCCCTGAGTTTTGTTTGTATTCATTTCATACCACTGTTATGTATATTGCGCATCTGCAAAATAATTTCCTGCAAGATGAAAGGTTTTCACCTGATGGAATAGAGATATCCTAGATAAGTTAGGATTAAAACTAGGAGAGACAATAATTCTATGACAAATATAGTAGAAAATAATTTTTTGAAGCAATCTCTGCGTAACTGACAAACTCATGTTTGCTAATTAAACAAGTTTCTGGATTTGCACAGATTATGTAAGATAGGTAGGGATGGACATTTTTCCACAGAGAGTGTCCTGCTGTTTCCTGCCATACACTTGACTGGCTTACGTAGCAAACATTCTCTGTTATGCCAAAAGCCAGTTCACCCACCCCCTCTTTCTTGTTAAGAGAACTCTAATTCTGTTAAGGTGGCAGCATGCTCAGGAAATGTGCCCGGCTCCAGGAACGAATCATGAGTGGTGCCAGCCCACCACCATCACACTGCCCGCCTTTGCCAGTGGCTTGGGAGTGGGCATGGAACCCAGTTCTGAGGATTGAGGTGTAAGGGGAAGTCTGCTGGAACCTTCCGGGAAAAGATTTCTTTCCTGTGATCAAAGAGAGATTCAGAGGCTCAATATAACCGAGTTTTGTTTTTTGGTTTTTGGTTTTTGGTAGTTAGGACTATTTTAATAATCTTTCTTCAATTGTAACAAAGGTAACGACTTAAAAATAGTACAAATATAAAAATGTGTTGTCATCAATTGTAACAAATGTTCCACACCAATGCAAGGTGTTGGTGGTAGACTGGTGTATTGCATAGGAATCTGATATTTCAGGCATGATTGTTTTGTAAACTCACAACTTCTCTAATAAAAGAAAATGATTTAAAAACAGGAACTCATCTCAATTCCCTAAAGAGAAGAAGCTGATGATGTAACTTTCCTAGTTTCTACAATGAATTTAAACCTAGTCACCCTCAAAATGGAATGGTGAGAGCTACTAGTCATTTCACTTGGATAACTGAATTTTAAAGCAGACCTGAAACTGCCTTTTGTTGAACTTCTTTGAGTGCAAAATTACCAGCCCCTAATATCAGAGCTGCATTTAGTATGATATTCAAGTACTTGTAGCCCAAAGTATCCTAATTTACATGCCTTAACTGATTTGTCCTCCAATCCCCAAAGCCATCGTCATAATTCTGCACGTTACTGTAGCTTAACATCTACATTAGCAGAATTTCTTCTCACAGATACTTGATTCTGTTTGCTTTCTCTTACTTGTAAATTACATTGATTTAAATAAAATATAATAATTAGAAGGTAAAATATATAGGAAGATTTTTG
Source organism: Cabassous unicinctus (assembly GCA_029593785.1). Lineage (NCBI taxonomy): Eukaryota > Metazoa > Chordata > Mammalia > Cingulata > Chlamyphoridae > Cabassous > Cabassous unicinctus. The sequence continues at coordinate 29,557 of JAQZBX010008957.1, read as the reverse complement.
ATGTCTAAATTGTAACAACGATCACCATCATCAATTAATATTGATTAAATCGACCCTGAAGGCAAGAAATCTAGCAAATATCCTGATTATACACATTCAGGTTACAAAGTGTTCAGAAATGAGGTCATACTTTTTGTCAAGCACAAATCCCTGTGAGCACAGAATTTTCCATCCCCGAATTCTGCAGCATATTTACCACCTGTAGATACTTGAAATGTGACAAATAGCTTCTGACAAACAGGCAACTATTCTATAGCAAAATGACACTGGGAAACATACACTGTGCCAAAATAGCCTTTCGTGTTGGAGAAAATACACCAAATGTTCACACTGTAGGTCAAGTTTATATACTTTATGATATCACATTTGGGGAAAAGCGTTCCTCTTCCCTTTTCTTTTTGAATACCCTTGTAACAACCTCACTCAGAAATCCAAGGGGAAGCGCAATGCTATGCAGTGGCAGTCTTAAATTAGAAATTGTTCCCTAGCTAGCCCACTTCCTGAGTTTGCTGGGACTGTGCACTTCAATTTGAAGAGGCGACAATGGTCAAAGGAGACGTGCAGGATACGATAATGGGCCCACATTTTGGAAACAAAACATTGGGAAGGAGAATGCAAGGTCATTCAGACATGAAATAAATATTGTTAGAATGTCTATCATGGTGAGGAAACTACTGCATATAGAGTAGGATAATGCAGTTTAGAGACCAAATAGAAGAAGATACTGCCTAAAATCCATAAAGCATGAATTTAAAAAACAACAGGCAAGAAAGATTGGTACCTGAAGGAGAAAACCACCTTTGAATTATAAAAACCCTCATGGTGTTGGATAGCAGTAACCAGGCAGGGCTGAGCAGGGGCTCAAACGCACTTGACCGCCGCAATCCCTTCCCTGGACTAAACCTACTCTACGCCACTCCAGTATACAACATGGAAAATTCAATACACAATACCCCAACAGGGGCTTAGAAAGAACTGAAACAGAGAGATTGAGCCCTTAGGCTTAACAGCATTGATGTTTCTGTCATGATAAACCCCTCACACAGACACTAAAACATCAAACATTCATTAAAATCTTTCTATCAACGGCCCACTTCTTCAAAGGGAATTTCATTTTTACTTTGAACAGATGGCAAGCCTATGACAGTGTGTTCTTTATGACCAGAGCATAAATACCAGCTAATTAAATCATTTTGAATCCAATTAAAAACTCAAAATTTACTTTAGTAAAATATATCTACAATATGAGATTGAACGTGAACAAACATAGTATTATTGCCCCATCTCCTGAGAAAAATTTGAAATAGGACATGGGTTAATAGAAGAAATAATTTACCTCAGTTCGTTTCTTTCCACAAAACCTCTCAAATAAAAGGGCAATTGGCCAAAGAAGTTAGAATTCCTGTCTCAAATACATATTGGAGTTCAAATAATCAAATACACAAAACTAAAAAATATTTCAAAATCTTAATCCCATTAGAGAAAAAAAATGATAAATCAGAATAGATGATAGTCCAGCACAAATCTGAGCTCTACTTATCTTTCTTTATATTTATACAAAGTATTGAAAATTTCACATGGATGAGGCACCAGACTACATGGCTAACTTACACTATTTCATTTACTCTTCATAGCAACTTAGTAGTGAGGTTGTTATTATACCATTTTATGGCTAAAGAAACTGTGTCTTCAAGAGGCTGAGTAACTTGCCCAAGATCACACAGCCAGTATGTGGAAGAGCCAGGCTTTGAAGCCATGAGCTTGGATGCCAGATAACACACTTGAAACTCCTACACTCTAGTTCCTCTCTAGGAGAGAATAAATTTTTCTTAGCCCTTTAAGAGAAAATAAAATTAGAAGAGAAAGCTCTTTAAATCTAACTCTTGCTCCAACAAATTACTTTCATGCAATGCATACATATAACTGAAATACTAATCACAAATCATTCTCATTTCTTCATTAAAGCAAAATGAGGACGTCTGTCTAGTCCAAATTACTATTATACTTAAAAGAAATAAAATGACCTTATAAATATTCTATAATTCAGATTAGTTAAATGGTGGATCTTAAATATTCATATTTTAGGTTTTTCATACAGTACTATAAAATATGAATTTGAAACAGTACAATGTAATATTAAAATGCAAATGAGGTTCTAAAGAATCTAAAATGTATCATTCTAAACATATGACTGCCATCACCAAAAGAGCATGTGTTATTGATGACCTATTTACAGACAATTCTAGGTGCTTGACAACACTCTAACAGGCATGGCCTAACCGGGACACAGGACTTTCAGTGCTAACACTGGGAAAGTCCAGGCAAACTCGGAAGGTTTTGTCACCCTGTTCTGGAAGAGTACCAGGTACCAAGTAAAATCACTGTCCAGGAATGATGCAAGCATCTGGGAATCCACGCTTATGAAGTAACTTCACACTGGAGAAATGCATGTGAACCTTTATGCTTTCTTGTGAAATTGAGCAATTTTAGTCATTTCAGGTTAATTAGGCTCAACATTTTTCCTGGAGCTGGAAAATAATCGAAAAAAAAAAATCCATCTTGTCCAGGATAATTCTCCTAGTCTTATATATATTAGAGGGGAAAAAAGAGGCTGACCAGTTGAATGTTATAAAACTCCTCCATTTGGCTTTGCTTGATCTCTGAGAGATTAAGGTGTTTTGGGTTGAATTGCATCCCCTAAAAGGACATACTCAAATGTTAATCTCTGGTCCACTGGAAACAGGGTCTTCACACGTGTCCTCATAAGAAGAAAAGAGACACAGAAGCAGGGAGAAAGCCACGTGACGACAAGGCAAAGACAGAGTTAGACACTATAAGGCAAGCAACGCCAAGGATTGGGAAGAATTGAAATGTAAACATTCCAAATTACCCAGAAATAAGCAACCTCTGATTATCAGAGGTGGATTTCTCTCATCAGCCTAGCACCAAAAATAATAATGGGCAAATGGTACTTTTCTAGAGGCTATCTACTAGGCCCTTAACTCAAAGCAGAGAGGAGAATTCTCATGGTACAAGAAAGGAACTCTATCAGCCCCTGTATCACGCAATATCTATTTCCCCTATTTTCCTTATAAGCCAACCCCAATTTTGTAAGCACATGAGGTATTTAGCACATACCAGGCAACATACCTGCTCAGACTCCCTTGCAGCTATGGGTAGCCATGTGACACAGTTCCTAGCAATGACATGCAAGCAGAAATGTACTAAGTGGAACTTTCACAAACACATTATTTTTCTAATTTAAAGAAATGGTTACCACCATTTTTCCCCTTGTTCTTCCCCTCTTCAAGATACCCATGATATAGACACAATACCTGGAGGTGGGGCAGCCACTTTGGAACCATAAGAATAAAAGTCACATTAAAGTTGGAGACTCAGGAAGCTACGTGAAGCCTTGGTGCTGGATGACTTCCTTGACCAGCTTGATTGGCTCTGGACAGCCAAAGTCCAGACCTCTGATCACATGTGAATAAAAGGCTCTATTTGGTGAAGCCACAGTGGTGCTTTCTCATCCTCAGCTAAAGGCAATTCTAACTGACACAACATCCCTATTTTTATTACCCATAACCAGTCTGGGTGCACTTGTGTTTAAAGAATGAATACAAAATGAAAAGAAGGGAGCAACTAGAAAATCTTCTTCAACATAAAGGAACATAACTTTGGATTTTTTTAAAGGATGCTGCAGGAAATGGGATTTTAGAAACATTGCCTCTGCTCACAACGAGATTCAAGTATAGCGCTAAGAAATAATGGCTGAGGAATGAGGTGGTAAGGCAACTTACCGATATGAAAGGGAACTAAGAGAGGTTTAAATAAAAAGAAAACAAATTAAAAATAAAATGCTAGAATTAATAACTTCATCAGATTAGAATTGCTCAAGATGAGATTCACTAAAGATCCAAGTCAACACTGTTGAAATCTGAATAGTAAAAATTGAAGAGATTTGTGCAGCTGCCTCCAGTATATAAGAAATGAGTGGAGATGAAATTGATAAGAGAAGAAAAATTCAATGCAGTTGACAGAGAAATGATATACAACATAATTTGTGTTGTCGCAGAAGAAGCCATTTTAACTGAAACAATAAATCTGAGTAATAAGAAGAAGACAATGAGTTCCTATGCAAAAGAAACGTTTAAGTCTGCAGATGAAGAGGGCTCAGAGATTAACAGACAATATTGAGGACAAAAACCTGAATAAGTCCTGGTGAAATTCCTCATTTCAAGGGCAAACAAAATAGCATAGATTTAATTCTTAACTAGACAGAAAAGTTTGCCTGCAAAGGGAAAAAATCATCTGATCTCTGCCTCCTCCATAACAATAAATAACCAATATTCATACTTTTAGGTGGTAAAAATTATGAACCAAGAAACCCATACCTAAAATGTATATGTAAAGATGAAAGAAAGACAATATCAGATATGTAAGGATTCAAACATATGTTGATTATATTTTTGAATATAGAATATTTAAATATCAAATTCAAACAATCCAAAGGATTAATCAAAGAATTCAATAATGAATCACCAAAAATGTATCTCAATAAAACAATCAAATATATGTACATACATTTCAGTATACACAAGACATTATGGTATTATTTATAACAGGCAAAAATGAGAAACATCCAAATGACCATATAGACAAAATTGACTAAATGTAGCTTTTTAAAACAATGTGTTCCAAAACAGTGACTAATATAGGAAACTATTCCATACATTGATAAATGAAATAAGTTAGAAAATCTATGTGCAGAATGATTTTGCCTTAATAGTGTATGTATTTGGATAGAAAAATACTGAATAAAATAGGACGAGATATTTACTCTGGTTTAAGATGTACTGATTTTTATATTATTCATAATTTTCAGTCTGTTCTCTAAAAAATCTTAAAAAATTGTACTTTTAATCACTTCTTTCTTTTTCCTTTTGGGTAAATTTATGGTAGATGGACTCAAGTGTTTTCCATGTGGCTTTGAAAACTATCTGCTTGCAGCAATATTTGTAGTTGAGATAAGAATTTAAAACAGCAAATCAGGTATTAAGTAATGACTATATTATGGTCTACTTTATTGAAACTGACAATCTTCATAAATCAAATTTGCCATTTTGTCTTTGACAAGAAAATGTTGAACGATTCATGATTTTGTAACTACCCTTCAAAACGATGAAATTCCAGAAGCTGAGCAGGTGTTTTCATTAACCAAACTAGTCAGTAGTGGCATTTGTTTTTAGTGCAAAGTCATAACTATTTGGAACTATCAGCTTGCCTTCAACCTTTCCTTCTATCGTATCACTCTGTCTTTCCAATTTTGCTGTATCTCCCTTAGGAGAATGATTTTTTTTGTATAACTAATATAGGTTGGTTTTTAACAAATATATAACCATAGGCTTGTTTTCAGTAGGCATTGTGCTTTTCAATAATATACAGAGCTAGAAGTTTTAACTGAGGGGAAAATGTTATTTTATTTCCTTTTAGCTGTTTTCTAGAATGATAGAGATTTTCATGGTAGAACTCAGCACAGTACTAGCCGTTGGCAATGAACTAGGGAGATGAGGCTGTCAGTTCAAAGAAATATATGAACCTGAAAACAATGGATTTTTTATGTTATTACCAGGAGGTTAGTTTATGGGCTCCTGGATTCTTACTTCCCCGAGAGATGCAGAAACTCACAGGAGAGCCTCAAGCAGACCCAGATTTCACTGATTCCTTACTCCACCCTTGCTTTGCTGTTTGCCATGGGGTCTGCACAGAAGTTAGAGAGAATCCCTTCACCAACCCAAAGAGGAATGAAGCATCCAGAGTTTGACGCTCTAATTCCTGCTCTGTCCCTGACTTGCCAGTGATTGACGGTAAGACAGTTATCTGGTCTGTGCCTAAGGCAACCTATAAAGTGAGAATAATATTTTGATAGTTAACTAGCAATTTATTCTGAAACTAAGAAGAGTATACGCATGTTTAGAGTTACCAGTATTTTCAAATAAACTCTTTAAAATCCTGGGCACCGTAACTTTCTCATACACAATTATCCCCTGTAAAAATGATGAGGAAATAATTTAAGGATGAAGAAGGGTTTTCAACGAGTAGAAACACATGTTAATAGTTTGAATCAACGAATTCTACCAGAATTTAGCATAAAAAAGGTTATTTCACTTTGTCCACAGATAAGCTTACTTTCATTCTTCGATCAGATGTAACAATTACTTTATTCTTAAAAAATTAACCACACTGTGAATTTTCTGGTATCAATTTCTTTGCTGCGGTTGATTGAACTTGAATGAGACAATGAATCAATTTTATCATTGTGCAGTTTTCTCTCTATAACCTTATCCTATTATACTTTCGTTTTCATTCTAAAGTAGCCACCCCATCAGCGGTTATACTGACGCAGCTTATCAAGTATTGTCATTACAAAGAAGTCATATGCTATTGAGAATACATCTTTTCCTATATAAGTTTCCTTTGGCTTCTCATAAGATTATAGTCTGTACATTTCATTACTGAAATAAAACATAGCAAATATGTTTTTTATCTATAGGTGAAAAAATAAATTATACATACACACAAATCTAAAGTGCTGTATTTTTATTGACAAGTAGCATAGCATGGGGAGGGCTCAATTTCTTCCTCTGAAATTAGGGGTAATAAGGGCATTTATCATGTAGGATTTTGCTATAAGGATTAAAAGACCTAATCCTTTAAAATGATCACAACAGTGTCTGGCACATAAAAAGTAATCAATAAATGTTATCAATTATTATTATTCCATTACAAGCATACACACCATCCTAATCATGCTAAAGTTCTGAATACCCAATAAGTTAAATCCCATGTGATTTGTATTTTCAAATCAGAGAACTAATGATATATTATTTCTAAAATCGTTGACAAGTTAAATACAAGGCACTTAAAAAGAAAATTATCTACAAAATCGACCAATGATGTGATAATTTTGTGTAGTGGTCGTTTTATGCAGCTACCATGATGTAATGGGGCTACAATGATCTGAAAAGCGTTTTTGCCATCTGGGAATTTATACCTGAGTTTGCCTGCCACTGAGCCTGCCTTATAACGAGCACTTGATACTTGGTACCTATTATTTTATCACTCCTAATATTTAAACAGATATCATAAGCTGCCTCACATTGTTCGCTAAGAATTCAATACATATTATAAAGTGGGAATGATGACTTCTAGATAGTTGTTCAAGGAAGATTTTGTGCCATAATTGAACTTGAGCTCTACTGAAATTAATATGTAAGAAGGATTCTTTCCATGTTATATGTTGTGTCATACTATGTTATGCTACATTATATTGTATAATATACATACATACTATGTATATGCATATACACCATGGTGAAATAATCTATACAATAATTTTCTCAAGGCCTTCACCTACCCATACAACTATGCATTTTAAAAATTAAGAAAAAAACCCAAAGAATGACACACCCAAGTTCTCAGCAGTCAGAACCAGACCAAAAATATTGAGATAATAAGTGGGCTTGCTGTGAGTTTCACTAGGGAAAGAAAGACAGAAATCTAGGGCACAAGGAAAATGCCAACAAAGAAAGGACAACTAAATTGGCAATAGAACATAAGTACTTTCTGTCACCCACTTTATGTTTTCTTGTCTTGGTCTATTGTACTTAACTCAAGGAAACGCTACTAAAAGTGCTGAGAGATTAGTCCCAAATCCAAATCTTCATTTCTACCATCCCCAAATATAATTTCCTTCAAACCTGAACCTGTTCTGTCCCACCTCAACACCACTCAAGTGAAAACAAGTTACCATCCTATTCCATACACACTGTGTGCTATTTGGTAGAAATAGAAAGAGTTCCAAAGAAATATATAAAATAGCTTTTACCCTCAAACACCCTTCTAGTTGGAGGAAAAGACTTTCACACATTTAATAGAACACAAAACAAGAGAGATGATCGGTGCCACATCCCTGAATTCCTAGAAGGCATGGCAGCCTCGTTCATCCCCAGTGCTTAGAACACAATGTGTATTTAACAAATGTTTGATGGATAAACTAGTTAACAAGAAAAGGCACAGCTCAGAAAACCCTAGAGTCATTAGTAGAAATGAGAGAAGGAAATGCCCCCTTTCAATATTCACTTCATCAAGCCTTTCTTGAATGCTGAAAGCTCAGGGGCCAATTCTTTGGGGACACAGAGATGGATATAAAATGAACGCTGCCTTCAAAACTTCATATTTGGGAATCATCATCTCTAAATAAAGTGAAAATTTTCAGGGTCGAGGAACATTTATTTTACAAAAAAGGGAGGAACCAAAACCAAGTACACTGTTTAAGGCACCCATGGCTCTAGGGGAGCCTAACTACCACCAGCTTCAGGAGATGTTCATCTAGAGCCCTGAGAGTAAGACTAGCAAGTCGCAGGTAAGGTTCAGAAAGAGTTTAACAGAACTGAAACATATTACATAGGAAAGTTATCTAGCATTGCTCACGGTAAATGAAATGGGATGGCCACGATGCAAAGAAACTACAGCGGAATAATGAAGGTAAATAGAATGTGCCAGAAAACAAAGATGAAGAGTCAACTCTGTAGAGAACCTTTTTTCACCACATAAAACTTTAAAATTTCCATTTCAAGAAGACAGATCGCATATGTGTTCATCTCTGTCTTTTGAGAGCCTATTAAAATAACAATAATAGCATAATAAAGTTACAACAGAAGAACAAAGGGAAAAGTCGGGAGCCAGCAGTGAATGGGATATTTTAACAAAGTTCTACAAGATTGAAAGCATACAGTCAGGGCGACAAAGGGAAACAAAGTGTACTTCAGCTGTGGAGAGCCTCAGTCAGCTCAAAAGAAATCTCTAAGATCTGGGCATCTAGATGGTTTGAAAGAGGTTGGCGATCAGAAACCGCATGAGAAGAAGGATGAAGTCTCTACGTGGAATTTTTAACCCCCCTCAATTATTTCTTTTGCACGCAGAGTGCCCAGCATCCAAACGTTTATACTCCAGGGGAAAATAAAAGATCTGTGCTAGTAAGAATAGAAGAATAGAATAAATCATCATCAGAGAACTAGGGCAGCTAATGCAAGTGTTACTCTCAGAGTAAAGCTTTCTCAACGCTGGCATTTGTACTTTAGCATTAAGACTAGCTCCCAGGCTGCTCTCACTGGAACAGATTTCCAGCGCTTAGCCCTGACCACATACCCAGAACTCTCAGCCAGGCTCTCTAATAACTCACCCGTCGATATGGGCAGAAATCAGCCCGACTGTTTCAGTACCATCAATATGCTAGCAACTCCAAAACCCCGATCACAAACCCAAAACTGGCTTTTCATCATTTTGGAGAAGACCGATGGTAATTTTCAATCCGCCAAAAACAAAGAACTCTTAATCTGCTTCTACACTCTCTTCCCCAGTCTATTCCATTTTAATAATGGCGCTACCTGCCAAGAATGGTAACCTCCCTCCCTCCCTCCCTCCTTTCCTTCCTCCTTTACCTCATTCTTTCTCTCTCTTTTTTACTCAAGCCAAAACTTGCCTTTGCTGATCCCTCTATTTTCCTCAGTCTACAAACAAGTTCTGTCAGATTTGACTCCACAAGCTACCCTAAATCAACCTACTTCTCCTTGCTCCACTGCCACGCTGAAGTCCAAGCCAGCATCCGCTTTCACCTGGACTCCTGCAGCAGCCTTTCAACTACCAAGCCAACCTCCCCCGCCCCCCACATCCCCCTGCCTCTGGCTTTTATTCTGATTGCAACAATGTATTCTCCACTGAGAAGCCTGAGTGATCTTTTTAAAATGTAATTCAAAACTTGTCATGCCCCTGCTTGAATCCATCCAACGAACTCCCCACTCAGTATGGAGTCTAAACCCCCTGCCAAAGCTGCAGGACCCTTGCTCCTTTCACCCTTTTGTCTTGGTTTGCCAGGCTGCTAGACAAATACCACACAATGGGTTGGCTTAAACACCAGGAATTTACTGGCCCACAGTTTCAGAGGCAGAAGTCCACATCGAAGGCTGGCTTCCTCCCAGGGTTGGTAGTGTTCTCGCTGGGCAGCAGTCCTCAGCTTCCTTGGCTTTCCTGGCACACAGTGATGTCCTTTCTTTTCTCTTCCAAGTTCCATCTGACTTCGGATCCTTTCCATGGCTTTCTCTCTCTATGTCTGATTTCTTCTTTTTATAAAGGATTCCTGTAATCCAGATTAAGCCCATCCTTATTCAGTTGGGCCACACATTCACTAAAAACAACCACATCATCAGGGTCCATACCATATCGGACAAGACTAAGATTGAGAACATATCTAATTTGGGGTGCATAACCACTCTATGTCCATACCACAGGGACAAAGACTAAGATTGAGAACATGTCTAAGTTGGGGTGCAGAACCACTCTATGTCCATATCATAGGGACAAAGACTAAGATTGAGAACATGTCTAAGTTGGGGTGCAGAACCACTCTATGTCCATACCACAGGGACAAAGACTAAGATTGATAACATGTCTAAATTGGGGTCCAGAACCCATCTATGTCCATACCATAAGGAACAAAGACTAAGATTGAGAACATGTCTAATTTGGGGTGCAGAACCACTCTATGTCCATACCACAGGGACAAAGACTAAGATTGAGAACATGTCTAAATTGGGGTGCAGAACCCATCTTTGTCCATACCATATGGGACAAGACTAAGATTGATAACATGTCTAAATTGGGGTGCAGAACCACTCTATGTCCATATCATAGGGACAAAGATCAAGATTGATAACATGTCTAAACTGGGGTACCACGCCCTTCCAGCTTCCCCTCTATCTCACTCTGCTGTAAATATACTGTTCTTGGGTTCGTTAGAGATTTTGGAAGACCTCTTCAACCTCAGGACATGTGAAATTAAGGTACTCTTTCCCTGAAGCACTCTTCAACCAGATCTTCACATGCATATTCATCATTTTTTTCTTTCAGATCTCCGCTTCCTTAGAGAAGTCTTCCCTGGCCACCTACATTAAATAGATGCATCCCTGTCACTCTTTATTTACCACAGGATAGGTTCCCATAGTTGTAGTTTTCTTCATGTTACAGATGTGTGAACTTATGTTATTTTTGGTTTGCCTACACCTTATAATGCTCCCCAACCTAGGAGGGAAGCTCCGAAGAGCACAGTGTCACTTTGTTCACCACTGAGTCCCTAGGATAGTTCCTGGGACACAATGAGTGCTCAAAAGCCTTTGTTGATTGTTCAAAAAAATGTCTGAAATAAATGAAAAAGCCCAGTATACACCAAAGTAAATTAACTTCAGAAAACAAAATAACTTATTTGGTGACAAAAATAATAACTTTTAAAACATTCTAATTATCAATATCATGATAATTTGAGAGTAAAATGGAACAATCAGAAATCAAGAGTTCATAGAAATTAGAAATAAGATCTCTAAAATATTAATTTGATAGAAGTATTGGAAGAGAAAATTAAAGAAATTCCCGAATGTGGTATTAAAAAGAAATAAGAAAGTAACAAAGAAAAGCTAAGGACACAGAAGATTACTCCAGGAAGTACAGCACCAAACTACTGGGAGTTCTAGAAAGAGAGGCAGGGAAGAATGGAGAGGAGGGACGTAGGTCATTCTCTAATGCACGCAAGAAAGTTTCTAAAAGCTGAAGAGAAAGACGTAGACACAAATGTTAAAATTAAAGAGCTTAGCCACTAGTAGGAAGATGATTTTTTAAACTCCTAGACCTCACAGTGACTGTAACAGCAGGAGAAAGGGCAGATGCTCTAATATTCCAGGGGGCATTGGGCAGGGAGGAAAACCAGCCCCTACAAAGCAACGAGAGCTACGCTTGCCTGAAACCCTCAATGAGCTTCACTGGGTTTCATGATGCAGCGGAGCAGAGCCTTTAGATTAGGGTGGCAGATCCCCTCCACCCTAAATTCACAGTGAATGTAACAGCAGGAGAAAGGGCAGATGCTCTAATATTCCAGGGGGCATTGGGCAGGGAGGAAAACCAGCCCCTACAAAGCAACGAGAGCTACGCTTGCCTGAGACCCTCAATGAGCTTCACTGGGTTTCAAATGCAGCGGAGCAGAGCCTTTATATTAGGGTGGCAGATCCCCTCCACCCTAAATTCACAGCCAGCTTAAATTACTAATCAGATACGCAGGCAAAATAAAGTTTAATGTCAATCATGCAGGAACTCCTAAAGGTTACATTCCACACACCCTCTTAGGAAGTTAATTGAGGAAATCACCCAGAAAAGGAGAAGCGACCAAAGCAACCTCAGGAGCAGTGAGGCCAAACAGAGAGTGAAGGGAAGGACCAGGCAGTGGCGACGCGGGTTGACAGAAATCAGCCGCGTCGCCAGCAGGAGAAGAGAAGGCTCCAGGAGGGGGTTCTGAATTAAAAAGGGAGTACCGAAGGTTGGGCAGAATAGAAGAGATTAATGATTAGAAAAAGAGAAAGAATGAAGATTTAAAAGCATGATAGTTAGAAAGGCAGGGAAATATTAACAAATAAAACACCATACACGGAGTGATATATGATTGGGGACTAATATTTGGCTCTGCAATGAGCAATGTCCGTGAAGCCAAAAGACTGCAAAAACAGAAAATACTTTATGATTAAGTATTCATAAATAAAATCCAAAGGCACACAAGAAACTGGGGGTAAGATGTGCTTAACATGTGAGAGGAAGAATTTATACACAAAATGAATATAAAGTTACATGTAAAGGGCAACCAACTCTATAAAAATAGGCAAAGGATATAATCAGGCAATTCTGGGAGAAAAAGGGCCAGTAACATTTGAAAAGTAACTGGTCACTTAAAGCCAGAAAAAGGCAAACAAGGGAAACGATAAGATTTCATGTTTCACCCATAAGATTGGCAATAAATAAAATTTTGATAGCATCCAGAACTGGTTAGGGGACAGAGAAATGGTCTTTTACATGGACTGTTGATGCAAGTAAGAAATGATAAGAGATTTCTGGAAAATAATCCAGCAGTGTCTGTCAATAACCTAAAGGCACATACCCTCTGATCCAATAATTCCCCCTTTTGGACTCAATTCAACAGATATAAAAGTATAACTATATAAGAATATATGCTCACTGACGTCTACTGAGTATTGTTCCCAATGTCAAAGAAAAATGATCGTTACCCGAGTGTACTCAATAGGGATATCACTAAGTAAATTATATCACAGCCATAAAACAGTGTTAAACAGCTATATTTATAAATGATATACCAGTGACTCAGAAGGGGATTCATTATAGATTATTAAATTAAAAAGTAAAATTTTAAAAAGCAAATCTCAAAGCAGCATATGTAGTAGGATTCTAGTTTTAAAGAAACAGAAACATGTGTGTCTGTTATATATATTGTTACTGGCAGAAAGAAAAATTTGTAAATCATCAAATGAAAATGCCATCATTGATAAGCTCAGGGAAGATGGAGGGAAGGGGATAAAAATTCTTTATATACCTAGTTAGGTTTATTCTAGTTTCAAGCATGTAGTTCTCTTGTTCTTTTTAAATTCCAATAAAACAAAATAAAGAGGAAAAGTTCAGTGAAATTGTTTTTTACAAGACAAGGAAAAAAGGAAAGATGAATCAGTTACAGAATCAAACACTACCCTCAGAACAGGAAAAAAAATCTCTGCAATGAGTAATTTGTACTTTAGAAGAACTCGTAGAAAACAAGAAATCAATAAAACAAGATATCCAAGATGAAAAGATAAGACAACAGTATAATGTGAAAAATGAGATTGCAAAACTGAAAAGACAAACTGAGGATCAAAACACTAATGCAGAAATCATAAATTTGAAAGAACACAGAAGAGAATATATGTGGCCAAATACTGAATTAGAGACCAAAAGAATGCAGAGGATCAATTACTGGTCTCTTAGATGGGAGTTAGAAGGTATACCAGACAGATAATGATGGATCCAGTAAGAGAAAATCAATTGTTCATCATTCTAGGGAATCTTGTATTCTTTCCTATAAATAAAAGAGGGGGAAACAGTTCATTTATATATTACAAGAAAATTTCCATGAGATGCAAAGAAACAAATGCATCTGCCAATTAAATGAGACTATTGCATTGGGAGAAACAAAAATAGCTATTAAACAGAATCATCTAAACTAAGATATGTACTGAAAGGTTTTCAGAATTTCAAAAATAAAGAAAAAGTTCCGCAGGAACGTAGTCAGGAAGAGCAAAAGGATTATAGGAAGGAAGGAGAGAGGAAAGGAGAAGGGATAGAAACGTAAAAGGGGAGCGAGAAAGAGAGGGAGAAAGGGCGGGAGGGGAAGGACGGGACATGAAGATGACTAGTGCACGGCAGCGGAAAGTCTGACCCTAGGAGAGGGAGAGGGAACGGTTCCCACTGCTGCCTCGGGCTCCCCTGGCTCCCAGCAAAACCTGCCCTGAGGTCAAGGCGGTACAAAGCTCGACGCACCTGCCCGAAATGATTAATTGGGTGAAATGTAGGCATTTGCATTTTAACAGTGAATACAGCTTTAAATCTTTGGAGAAGGAAGTTAATTGGGAAGTATCAGACAGCAAGGAGTTAGTGGAGCATCTTTGAGGTTTGGGAAGTCTGAATTCACACCATGTAGATAGCTAATAATGAACATTCTCCAAAGAAAAAATAAAGTTTTACTTTGTTCTTTAATCTATTCTATCCTTTCCTATCCATCTGCTTTTTGAGACCAGAACTAAAAATCTGGTTAAAATTTTCCAAAGCCACACTCACTAAAATGGCTACTATTAAAAAATAATAATAATTTTAAAAGATTGAGGTGATGAATGCACAATTATATGATTATACCGAATACCATTGATTGTGTACTGTGGATGACTTATATGCTTTATTAATATGTACCAATAAAATTGATTTGTTTTAAAAAACGGTAAAAATAAGTGCTGGTGAGGATGTGGAGAAATAGGAACCCTCATACACTGTTGGCAGGGCCTCTATAGAATACAGTTTGGTGGTTCCTTCGAAAATTAAGCATAGAATTACCATATGACCTGCAATCCCACTTCTAGGTGTACATCCAAAAGAATTAAAAGCAGGGACTTGAACAGATATTCACACACCATTGTTCATAATGGCATTATTCACAATTGCCAAAAGGTGGAAGCAAACTAAATGTCTGTCAATAAAAGACTGGATTAGCAAAATGTGATATAGCCACACAATGGAACATTATTCAGCTCTAAAAGCAGTGGAGATCTGATACATGCAACAACATTGCTGAAACTTGAAGACATCATGGTGAGTGAAATAAGCCAGACACAAAAAGCCAGCTCTTGGACGATTCTACTTATAGGAAATAATAAGAATATGCAAATTCATAGAGGCAGAAAGTGGATTACAAGTTAGGAAGGGTGAGAAGAGGGGTGGGGAATGGTAGACAATGCTGAACGGGTACAGAGCTTCTGTTTGTGCTGATGTGGATGTGTTAGTAGTGGGTGGTAGTGATGGAGGCACAACATTTTGAATGTAATTAACACCAATGAAATGCATACTTGAAAGTGGGTAAAATGGGAAATTTTATGTTGTATATATGTTACCACAATAAAAATTAAAAAAAAAAAATTTAAGTTGCAAAAGCATATTTGCAATTGTGGTCAGGGAAGAATGTTCGAAGTTTCCAAGTACAAAAGGCTCTTTACCGTGTGAGCCTTAGGAATTGAAAATACCTTGAAAATTAAATAACCACTCAAGAAAACAGCCTTGCCAAATCCTAATTCACTATTAAATCCCTGCATCACTTGACTTACCTGGATTTCTCATTCCAGGACTTATTTATACTCAGTCTCACATATTACATGGTGGCATAAATGAGTGTCAATGCTATGTCACTTCGACCTGTGGCTCACTGTTGCCAAGCTTAACCTAGCTGGCACTAGTGCTAGGGTCCAAAAGAGAGTTAAAACCGTGGGCCCTGAATTTCCCTTGAAAGCTTCATGAAGCAAGGAATTATATCTGCAAGTCCAATTAAGTAGTGGGGAAGTCCGTCTAAACCTAAGCAGTAAATAGGTTTAGATAAGAGAACTTAGTGGGAAAAGAGTGCAAGGACGTTTCCATAACAAGTACAGGCTGCCATATCCTGCCTTGGTTCTTTTCTGTAATATGGTAGGAAAATAAATAAATAAATAAATAAATAAATAAAATGTCATCAGCAAGAACCTGGGATCACTGAATTCAAATTTTGGCTTACACATAATTCTCTTTGTGAGCAGTACAAATACTGGGAACATATTTCAGTGACATCAAAAGATTATTGAAATAATATTAAATGTCATCAGCACATATTAAAAATCAACACCTTCCAAATAAATTAGATGTATTATAAATTGCCTATAAACCAGTAACACCAAGCAAGAAATAATGAAAACCCGTTGATCTGAGCAAGGTATAATTTTCTAGACCAGAGTGCAACTACTTAAGGGCAATGAAAATAATTCCAGGTCAAGTCTTGATCCTATAAAAATTTGTAGTCTGTGATATTGGATTTTGCATTTAACTCTAAAAGGTCAGAAGAATAGCAGGAAAGCTATGTTCTCAGTTTATCCATAAATCACTTTGTATTCATGGAAGAACTGCTTCATTGCTAGGAAAACTACCCAGAAACCAGATTGAAAATTTCTATTATGTCTATTTTTGAGTAGGTTCCAGATGGGCAGTGACCTGACAGTGACCACACATTCCAGAACTTAAAAATACATATATTTGATATATATATATATATATAAAACCCAAAGTTAGCTGAGATTAAGACACTTTTCAAAGTTCTGCATTTTTATAGATTCAGAAATGCTGTCATCAGCCATGCATCTCTTTATGGTATCAAACTCTTAGAAAATCATTACTAATCATCAGAACACTATAGGCTTAAAAGGGATAGGGTAAAATCATGTACTGCTTTTCTTATCACTACCTTCTAGAAAGTCCATATAGTACCGCTCACAGCATATTAAAACACACACCCCTATACACCCACACACAGAACTGATAAATGTAGGCTCGTTCCCACGGCCATACCCAGCCTTTTTCACTAGCAATCCCAGCAGTCCCTCCAGAATCTCAACTGCAAGATTCCCACTCCTTCACCACCTCATCAAGTCTTTCCACCTCACCTCCTCTGGCACCCCGATCATTGAACCTCTTTGGAAGCTCCAATCAATTATGACCACCATCTTTTATTTTGAACATCCCCATGTCCTACTTCCCTCTTTATCTAGCGGAAATTCCATGAGCGATTATTACAATTACACTCTTGCATACACCCTCAACTATGTCTAAGTCACATACTGGTTAAGCCCACATTTCCGCCTACTCAGAACCTGAACTTGTGTGAGTATAGATGGAGAAATCCCACAATTAGGTTGGTTGATCCTGCTTGTTTTATATTCATCACCATGAATATCAATGTTTTCTGAAGCTCATATTACACCTTCCCTCATTCATTCTACTCCAATCTCCTAGGGGCCTATTTCTCACCTTCTCCTCCCCACCTTCACTTTCAGAAGATAACCTGGCTTCCTACTTTCTCAAACAATCAGAAGACAACTTCCATAGACACCACCACATCTACCTCTAACCAGAATCTTCACTCACTCTGTCTGCCTTTTCCCTAAGGAAAATATTCTCGCTCCTTTCTAAAGATACATATTTGACTTGTGCACTATAACCCATCCCCTTTTACCTATTTGAGAATATAACTCAAGTGATTGTTTCCTCTCTTTACTAGGTCATCAATTTCCCCCTTACTATTGGATCATTCCTATAAGTATAGATTCTGTTATTGCCCTATCTTTAAAAATAAAAAAATAAACATTTAATGTAATTCCTTCCACTACAAGGGTGCCTTATTTCTTTCTTTCCTTTGTGCCACTGCCCCTTAAAAGAGTTGTCTTTACACCCTGTCCCTAATCTCTTCCTTAAACCCTTCCTAAAACCCTAGGACCCTTCTCTGATCTATCTGCCTTTCCGTCCTTTATAATCTCATTAGCCTCATGCTTTTAATCTCATCCACAGGCAGAGGACTCCCAAAGTTATCGTTTATATCTTCAGCCCAGACATTTCTCCCAAACGCCATATTTTTCCCCACTGCCTACTCAGCACCCCTACCTGAATATCTAAAAGACATCTCAAACTCAGCATGTTCAAAACTGAACTCTTAATCTTGTCCCCCAGACCTGCTCCACCAACCTCCCCATCTCAGTTGATTGTAAAATCATCCCGCCAATGTCCTTGTCAAAAACCTTAGAATCGTCCTTAATCCCTCTTTTCTATCATATCCCATGTCCTTTCCATTAGGAAATCTACTGGCTATACCATCAAAACACATCCAGAACCCAACACTTGCGCGCACTTCCCTGGCTACTTTCACGGGCCAAGTCAGCAGCATCTCACTTGAATTGCTGCAAAGCCCTCACACCCTTATATCTTCCTGGGTTCTAAACTTGCACTCTGAAGTCAATTTCCAACATAGAAGCTTAAAGGACTCTTTTCAAAAATATAAACTGTGACTCTCCATTAACAATAGTCCCTCATTTCTAAATGACAGTCTCTAATAAAAGGAACCGGGTCTCTTTGGAGAAATGCCTATGCCTGGTGTGGGTAGAGAAAGTACAAGGTAAGTCAGGAACATTTTATAGTACCAGAACAAAGGAAGTGCTCAAAGAAAATTGGGGCATATCGAAAGAATACAGAAACCAACTTAAAGTATTTCTTATTGGCCAAATCTGGGACAAATGAGAAACAACATAAATAATGTTAATAATCCATGAGTTCATACTTAAAGAAATAAAAAATTAAGTATTTAAATAGGGAGACAGGACAGCCCTTCTTACCATCAAATTCCAGTCTATAAATACAGACGTAATGATGGAAATGGGAAAACACCATTTAGCAGACACCACAATGTAATTGTTGTAGGCAGGAATCATTAATAAATGCTAAATTTAGTGGGTGGAAACATGATGAGAAATGGGATATTTTGTTATGTTTGGGTTTGTTTGTTTTTTAATTTAGGAGATTCCCAAATACCCCACCCCATTCCCCTATTTTCTCCTATTAATAACATCTTATACGAGTGTGGTACAGTTGTTACAATTGATGAACACATATTGAAACATTGCTACTAACCCTAGTCTTTAGTTTACATTATGGTTTACACTTTGCACCGTACAATTTTTTAGGCTCCCCCTCCCCCGAGATGGCTCCCTCATCTGTCTGCTCAATGTTTCTGCTCATTGTGTCTGCTCACTGTGTCCGCTCATTGTGTCCACTCATTTTCTGCTCATCTTCTTTAGGAGGCACCAGAACCAGTCCTGGGACCTCCCATGTGGGAAGCAGGTGCCCAACTGTTTGAGCCACATCCACTCCCGAGAAACAGGATATTTGCATTGCTTCAGAGTACCTCCCCAAAAGACATGTATTAATTAAAAGGGGTAACATCAACTTTAAAGTGTGGAGAACTCTGGTAACAACACCTCGACCAAGTGACCAAAGTTAGCCTCACCAGTAATGAGGCATATCAAAGTCATGTACTGCCTGGCATGATCCACTACAAGAAAACAACATCACTTCTGTGGACTCCTGTGAAAAATGCACAACCTCAACATAATCAAGGGGAAATATCAAACTCCAATCTCTTCCTTCACTACATTAAGTTAATTCATGATATTTGTTTGGACAGCTCTGATTAGTTGTTGCATATTCTGCATCTCCTCCTGGTTTTTAGTTTGTTCGTTGGACTAGTCCATGTCTTCCTGTTTCTTAGTATGGCTACTAATTTTTTGTTAGTGTTTAGGCATCTCTTTTTTTTGCTGGGTTTATTCAGTTGATTAGTTTCTCTCTCTACTCTAGGATCTTATTTAGTTGCTGTTTTTGTGTGTGTAGTAAGTTTCCTGTTTGACACTTTATTCCTCTTTTTCTATTTTTTTTTTTTTGGTTAATAATTTCTGGTTTTTTATTTTACTGCTTTTACCACATGAAAATAATTTTAAGGCAAGAGTTTTATTAGCCTTGTATAATAACCAACAGTGAAAATAAACATATTGTAATATTAAATAGCAACAGTTAAATTTTATTACAAATAGGAAATGGACAAATTACCTCTAAGGTTTGAACATATTTTTTAAAATAATACTGAAAAAAAAAAACATTTAAAAACTATCTCCAAACCTAACTGCAATTAAAACAAAATATCCTAAAGAAAAAGTGCAAAGTTATTAAACATTATCAAATGAACTCACTGAGTCCTTCAGAAGTTTAAGAGAGGCTAGGAGGTTTAAGGGATGGGGTGGGGGGAATAGTCCACATATGATTTAAATAACTTACACTTTTATAAAATGCACCAAATAGTCAACCCTCAAAAGAAAAGCTGTGTACCTCCTATTATTGTCCACCATAAATCTAGAAAAGACATTCAGAGTTTCTCCTTCTGTGTTTAACAACTAGAGAGCTTTCAGGGCATAAATATTATTCTTTCATTACAACAAAAGGCTATATCGCTTACATTCTCAGCTTATTTAAGTACACAATTTTATCTGTGCAGTGTGTTTGCAATCACTGTAAACCTCTGTCTCAGGAGTTCTCTTTTTTGTATTAAGTTTTCAATAGTATTGGCTTCTTTGAAGAGTCCATCTATCTCATCAATGTAAGATGCATCCACTTCTGCTCTCTCACATTCAAATCTTTTTCTAGGGCTTCATCTTTATAAAATAATCCAGAGCTTTCAGACAGTGAGTCTAATTTTCCAAGAGAGGACAGTTGTGGACTATCTGGCATTTGAGGCTCCCTTCTCTTGGTCTCTTGGAACTTCTAGTATCAGGTCTCACAAGGTTACTTGCCATCATATTCTGGAGGCAAGAATTGTAACTTAGTGTTTTAATGTGGAAACTTTGACTTGGGATAAAAGCTTACAGTTCCAAGGCCATGAAAAGCCCAAACTGAGGCACCATCAGAGAGGCTTCCTCACCAAAGTCAGCGACTGCTGGGCCTGGCGTGTTGCCATGCGATGAAGCAAGGTGACCGCCCATCTCTGCCCAGGTTCTCTTTTTCTATTTTCTTGCTGTTGTCTATGTTCCCTTGAAAGAAAAAGATTAGGGCCAGGGAAAGGAAAAGAGGTAAGAAAAGAAAAAGGACAATAGTAGTAATAATAGTAAAAGGTAGAAGAGGAACCACATAAGACCTAGGAAAATGAATAATTAACTCATGTAAGAAGTGCAGAGGAATAAGAATAAAAAAGTGGGGTACAAACAATGAAATGAAAAGCCAAATAGAGAAAAATATCTAGGATGAATTAAAAGGCCACAATGATAAGGAGAGAGGGAAAACGAAAAGGAAACACAATAAGCAAAATCTTAAAAAAAGAAAAAAAAAAGAAAAGAAAACAGAGAATAGAGGAGATAGAAATAAAAAAAGAAAATCACACCTCGGCTCTGTATATAATCTTCATATATCGTTATACGTACAGAACCATACAAGAAATTGTATACTGTTCTCTTTATAAAAAGTGGAAAGTTCATTCATTCTCAACCCATTCCCATAGGTCCCCATGAAGTCCCAAATAATTTTTTTTTAAAAAACCTCAAGATATTTTTATATTAATAATTGCATTACAAAAACAATGCTGATGACTTACTATATGTTAGGAATTGTACTAGTGTTTTACATGCATCATTATATTCCAATCTTCATAATAATTCTGTTAAGTAAGATCATTGGGGCCCCCATCTTCCTATTAGGGCTAAGCAGGTAGACCCGCTAATCTGTGAACAGAATTCTGTCCAGATATACTTCATATTTATCAGCACATTACCCAGTCTTCTTTGGAAATCAGTACAACTTTACATTTTAATGAGTACCACCTCCTTTTAGTATGATAAATCTTTTATGAAAGATAAAATTTGATCGGCATGAGTAAAGACCACAAAAGATAGTAGGGAGGATTAGATTAAGCTTCTCAGCCACTGTACTGATTCTGCTTCCAATTTAAAAGTAGTAAATCTCTAGGTAATCCACTGAATGGCTTCTAGTCACTGAAATATATTTTATATCTTCCATAGCAGTGAAACACCGATTAAAAGTAAGATTTGTGAAACATCAAGTAGCATTAGATCCTCAAATTGAAAATGATGATTCCACATTCAACAAGCCTGTTTGAGATAGCAGTATGCAAAAACCAGCTGATTTGACTCAAGGCATGTCTGTGGCATGTCTAGAATTATTATAGACAAAGAGCCACCTCAGAAGGCGTTTCACAGGGTACGCAACCAGCACCCGACTTTCTAACAGCTTTAACTCATACCCCAGACCACCACAACTCCGAGGAAGTAAGCAAGTAAGAGCGTAGAACTGTTCTAGTAATAATTATAAAATTAACATTTTTTATTTTTAACAATCCTTAAAATAGTTTTATTTGTTAACACTTACTAGATGCTAGGCATGTACTAAGCACTAACCATTCACTTATTCAACAAATATTAATCAGGATTTGACAAAATTTTTATAACATCAGACTCTGCCACAAGTTTTTGTCTCATATCTACCACTTTTTAACTAAGTGGCTTTGGCCACATTATTTAAATTCTCCTCTGTAAAATGAGGTGAAAACAATACCTACTTCACAGGCTATGATAAGTAAATAAGGCAGTGTATGCCAAGCCCTTGGAAAAGTGCCTATCACAGAGCGAGCTCTCAAGGAAGGTAGCTGCTGCCGTGCGTGACAGCCACAGTAAAAGGATTACTCACAGAACAAGACACCGGAGATTCCTTACCTCAGTGGAGCTTACATTCCTATGGGAAAAGACACAAACAAGTAAGCGAGCAATTGCTAAAAGATAATTTTACATGGTGATAAAGAAAATAAACATGGCGGTTAGACTGGAAATACCCAGGACCACTGGGATGGGGGGGGCCAAAGAGGGCCTTTTTGTAGAGGATCATTTGAGATGGACTTAAAGGATGAAAATGAGCCAGACGTGCAAAGAATCAGGAAGAAGGCATGCCAGGCAGAAGGTACAATAAACGTAAAAGTCCAGAGAACATGAAGCAGGAGAGGTAGGCAGGAGCCAGATCCTTTAAGCCCTTGGAAAGGAGTTTAGATTCTATTCTAAGAACAAAAGGAAAGTGTTGAATGGCTTTAAGTGAGAGGGTAACACAGAGTGATCCAACCTGTTCTTTTAATTACCTTGGTTTCTGTGTGATAGGACAGGGAATGGAGAGACTCAAGAAGACAAGCAGAAAGATCAGTTAGGAATTTATGGCAATGTTCCAGGCAAGCTATGATGGGCAGGCAAAAATAGAAATAAATAATAAGCCTGTGAAGTAGGTATCACCATTATCCTAATTTATAGATAAGGAAACTAAGGCTTAGGGAATGTAAAACTTGGCCAAATCCTGTGCTGGAGTTCAAGCACAGGATTTCCTGACTCTGGCATTCAGATGTTAGGATGAAAGGTGTGTGGTTCACTTTCATGCTTCCTAAATCAGCCTGTCCAGAATCAAACTAAACACCATGAAATGTGTTTTGTAAGTGGCATCTGTAGTGTATCTGCTGCATGGAGCATCTCTAATTTTGGTCTATTTAAGTCTTGTAAATTTTAAAGTTTTTTTTTTCTTTCTGCCTCTCCTTTTGTCTCTTAAGGACTACTCAGGAACAAAGCACCACAGGATAACTTATTACTTTACTGTTGGGATTTTTATTTGAGGTAAGACCTTTTGTTTTTGTTGCCATGTTCTCCAAAAGGCAGATTGTTTTCTGAAATGTGTGAACTTCCACTTGAGAAAGGAAAATTGAACTCTCATTTTAACTCTAGCCCTAACCCACGTGAGGGATTCAGAATTACGGGATTATTAGTTTACCATGAGTTGATTTTCACATGAAGCAGAATTTTTGTTGCATGGATATAAAGAGAATTTATTTCTTCAGTGTTGCCAGCATTCCTAGTCTCTCTAACAAAGAGATCAACTTTGAGCATTTGTCACTGCACCTCCCTGAATGCAATCTCTTGATGTCTAGGAGTGTCCACAGTTGATTAAGTATAATGTTATTAGAGGTTAATTCTTTAGGCCGGCAACATTTTTTCATATTTTGTGTGTCAAAATCAACTGGTCTTTCTATCTTAGTAAGACTTTTGAAGAAGGAAATTGACAAGGTGGAAATGGAGCAGAGGGTGTGAAAAAAATCATAAGATATTCACAATCTATCCATTAACTTTCCTGGAGTCACTTGATTTTCCTAGCTTCATCCCTTTTTCATTTCCTAAGTCAAAAAGAGATTGTAGTCTGTGGAAATGAGGGAAATTACAATTGCAGAAGAATAGAGAACAAGAATTGAGATTAAAATTCAGGCAGTAGTGAAATGCACATACTAGTCCGAAAGAAGCATTTAGCCTAGCACATGATGTAATGAGCTTCACCAGCTTTTAATATTGAAAAGGCGGTATATTTGTTTTTATGTGTTGTCTAATTCCATCATGAATACCTAAAAGGTATAACTAGTATGGCTCTAGTACAAAGCCGTGTTTCATTTACTAATCTCTATGTCCCGCATAAATATGAAAGGATTTGACAACCATTGTAATAACTGGAGGATTCTAAATAAGATGGGTCACTGACAAGGCTTGGCTGCAGCTTTGGTTATTCCGACTTCAGGCATGCATTCCTTTAACTCCTCACACTGAAGGCTCTATTTATATAAGAGGCTCAGATATACTTTTCCAAAGCTCACCATAAAGGCTCTACAGATAAGCCTGATGCTTGTTGACATATATTATTTTCCCCTGAATGGCGTCTAGAAAATTGTCCATGGAAATGGGGAAGCAGGATTAGTGAGAGAGGGAACAAAGTTCCCTGACCTCTCACCCCTACTTCTATCCCCACCATTCTATTTAGCATTGAGTTGGTCACCTCCATATCTGGTGGCGTGCTGGTAAATGCTAATGTCCAGCTCTCCCAAAATAAAGCAGCCTTGATTTGCAGCATTTGCCAATTTCCTGGAGTATTTCTAGTTCCCATCATAATGGCACTGACGGGGAGTTGTGAAGAGTTCGCAAAGTCGGTCTAGCACCAGACCAGTGTCTCCTTTGGGTGGCTATGAGCGTGAGAAGGCCAGCGAGGAGGACAATGAGAAGGCTAAACTGGCAACCACCATGATGCTTGCTATTATAATTCCCCACAATTTAGACTTAAATGTCCCTTTCATGCCTCATGGAATTAAGCCACTAGCTAACGCTCACATGCTAGAATAGCTGTAAAAGACATGTTCGGTGTATAATTATGGAAGTTCACAAGAATAGAAACTCATTTCAATAGCTCATATTCTCATCTTTTCTTTGGCATGGGATACATGTTCATGAAAGAAAAACTGTTTATCTTTCTGAAAACAAGATAGGTTATGTTCTCCTTATCATTCTGAAAGACGAAGGTTTCTGATTCTTGATAAAATGACACTTTGGTTTGCCATCATGCAGCTCATACATGAAAGTGAAATATCACTTGGAATTCATTGTAATAATAGATAATCAGTGAAAAAACATTCAAGATGTGTTATTTGACTCCTGATACAAATACAGTCTGTTATTTAACTCCTTATACAAATACAACTGGAATGCAAAAATGTTCACCATACCTAAAAACGTCACCTAATACCTGCACCTAACACCTTGACAGTTTTCCTGGCTTCTTGGACACAGCAAGCCTAGTCCTGAACAAAGCTGAGATGTTGCAACTTTCACACTATTCATGTCCAGTTACTACCAAGGGACAGGCTAAGTCCTCTCCAGGAGCAGTTACATCCCCTAACATGATTCAGAGATCAATATCCTGCACAAAATAGAGAAGCAAAATTGTCATGAAAGCATACTCACTAAAACGCTTGCCTTATCTGCAAATGTGTGTTCCTCTAATGGTCTTAAAAGGAAAAGGAAAAGGAAATTCATTTGTGTGGCAGTGATTTTAACTCTAATTCTAGCATCTAAGATTTCTTTTATTAATAAACAAATCAATTTCATTGATACATGTTTATAAAGCATACAATTCATCCAAAGTGTACAATCACATAGTTGGTATAATCACATAGTTGTGCATTCATCACTTCAATCATTAGAGCATTTTCATTATTTCAATAATAATAATAAAAAACAAAAAGAAAAAAATTCTTTGCCTCTCAATCTCTCTATGCTTCCCCTGCTGTACATAGCAGCTACTTCTCACTATTCTTGCACAATTATTTATTAAGCAGTTTTATTGAGATATAGTCACACACCATGCGATCAGTAGAGGGTACTGAGGCCCACTTAAGTCACACACCGTCAGAGAGACAAGCTGTGGTAGCCATTAAAAAGGTCATGGGGTTTTTAAAAGAGAAATATGGGAATAAGAAATAACTCTTAAAGTTAAAAACAACAGTCAGGTGGACTTCCAGGAAGATGGCAGACTAGAAAGACACGGGACTCTCTTCTCTTCCAGAAAAATAGCTAGAGGACAGGCTGAAAAATCCCAGAAAAATATCTTCTAAGGTTTAGGACACCAGGCGAAGCTGGACACTGCCCAGAGGAGAGGGACAAAGAAGGGAAATCACAATGACAGAACTGTGATTTGAAACCAGTTACTGCTGCTGCTGGCACCCTCCCCCACAGTAATAAACTTTAGAATTCTCGGGCCTCTGGGCCTGCATCTACAGACAAAGGGGGCTACAGGGATCTACCACCCCAGGAAAGGGGAGAGAGAAGGACACAGCCTAAGGCTGACTCAGCTTCTGACCCACAAATTTGGTCTGCTGTGTCCCACGAGCCCTTCCAGGCCAGGTGGGACCACACAGTGGTTTGCCCTGGGAGCTGGCGAAGGACTGGAGAAATCCGACCCTCGCAATCTCCCTCTCTTCTAGCCTGAACTAATTGCTAAGGACTCTACAGGAGAGGAGAGAGAGCCTGGGGCTGACTCTGCTTTTGACTCACAGGTTTGGTCTGCTGTGTCCCGAGAGCCCTTCCAGGCCGGGTGAGGATGCACCATTGTTTGCCTTGGAGCCTGCAAGGGGCTAAAGATATACAACCCTCCCAATCTCCTCCTCTACTAACTGGGACTGATTTTGAGTACTCAGAGGGGAGTGGAAATATTTCTGACCCAGGAAAAGGGAGGGGGCTGCCAGAGAAAGCTGGAGAACTGTCTCAGAAAGTTTGAATTACAAGGCTCATAGCCTCCAGAAAGGAAGCTCCATCACATTGAGTTGGTCTGTGTCACAACAAATACACTCCGACAAGGCACTGAATTGAGAGCTGCCAAAGACCGCCATCTGCTGGCAGACCAAGGAAGTGCATGCAAAAAAATTAAAAATAAGTAGGAAAGGCTTTTTCTGGCCACTACCTCCCTCCTCAAGGCCCTAGGAAGCAAGTCTACAACCAATTACTGTGTCCAGTGTCCAATTTT
The DNA here is from genome assembly GCA_029593785.1 of Cabassous unicinctus. Taxonomy (NCBI): domain Eukaryota; kingdom Metazoa; phylum Chordata; class Mammalia; order Cingulata; family Chlamyphoridae; genus Cabassous; species Cabassous unicinctus. Next base: position 2,101 of record JAQZBX010008957.1, on the reverse strand, counting down.
GAGCAACCAGCAGGACAACCTAACAATCCAGGTTGAGCCAAGAATCAAAGAGCAGGGGTAACACACAGCATCCTGCCACTAAATCCCTACAAAAGAGAAAGAAATTGAGCATCTGAGTAAACTACATCCTAATCAGATGCCTAGATATCAGCAAAAAATTACAAGCATACTAAGAAAACAGAAGACATGGCCCAAGAAAAGGAATATAGCAAAGCCCCAGAAAAGATGCAGAATTTGAGAGAACTAATCATGAGATGTGCACAAATTTCCAAAATCAAATTAATGAGTTGAAAGACAATATGGTTAAAGAGATAAATGACATCAAGAAAACATTGGGCGAGCACAAACAAGAATTTGAAATCCTGAACAGAAAAGTAACAGAGCTCATGGGAATAAAAGACACAATAGGTGAGATAAAAAACACATTTGAGGCATACAACAGCAGATCCGAAATGAGAGAAGAAAGAATAAGGGATACTGAAGACAGAACAGCTAAAACTGAAGAAAGAAAAGAACAGAGAGTGAAAAGAATGGAAAAATTGAGCAGGGGCTCAGAGAGTTGAATGACAACACAAAACGCAACAACATACATGTCATGGGAGTTCCAGAAGAAGAGAAGCAAAAAGGGGCAGAAAGAGTATTTGAGGAAATAATAGCTGAAAATTTCCCAACTCTCACAAAAGAAATGAACTTACATGTCCAAGAAGCACACCGTACCCCAACCAGAATAAATCTGAATAGACCTACACCAAGACACATACTACTCAGAATGTCAAATGTCAAAGATAAAGAGAAAATCCTCAGAGCAGCAAAGGAGAAGCAAACCATCACATACAAGGGACGTCCAGTAAGACTCAGCGCAGATTTCTCTTCAGAAACCATGGAGGTGAGAAGACAGTGGTATGATACAATCAGGATACTGAAAGAGAAAAACTGCCAGCCTAGAATTCTTTATCCAGCAAAATTGTCCTTCAAATATAAAGGTGAGTATAAAATATTCACAAACAAACAGAAATTAAGAGATTTTGCAAAAAAAAATCCACCTTTGCAGGAAATATTAAAGGAAGTCTTAGAACCTGAAAGAAAAAGACAGGAAAGACAGGCTAGGAGGAGCATATAGAAGAAAGAATAGCAGAAAGAATAACCAAAAGAGCAAAAAGACAGACAAAAATAAGATATGACATATGAAAACCAAAGAATAAAATGGAGGAAGTAAATAGTGCCTTTACGGTAATATAATTGAATGTGAATGGATTAAATTCCCCAATCAAAAGATACAGGCTGAGAGAATGGTTTAAAAAACATTAGCCATCCCTATGCTACTTACAAGAAACTCACCTTAGACCCAGGGATACAAGCCGGCTGGAAGTGAAAGGTTGGAAAAAGATACTCCAAGTGAACAGTAACCAGAAAACAGCAGGGATAGCTATACTAATATCAGACAAAGCAGACTTTAAATGCAAAAAAAGTTATAAGAAATACAGAAGGCCATTATATATTAATAAAAGGGACGATCCACCAGGAAGATATAACAGTCATAGATATCTACACACCTAACCAGGGTGCCCCAAAATATATGAGACAAACTCTGGCAAAACTGAAGGGAGAAATAGACATTTCTACAATAATCGTTGGAGACTTCAACACCCCACTCACATCATTAGATAGACCAACTAGACAGAAGATCAACAAGGAAACAGAGAACTTGAACAATATAATAAACAAGTTAGACCTAACAGACATATACAGAACACTGCATCCAAACTCAGCGGGTTATACATTCTTTTCAAGTGCCCATGGATCTTTCTCCAGGATAGACCACATGTTAGGTCACAATTCAGCTCTCAATAATATAAAAATATTGAAATTATACAAACCACCTTCTCAGATCATAATGGAATGAAACTAGAAATCAATAATAGGAAAAAAGTAAATTCGCAAATGTGTGGAGACTGAACACCACACTCCTAAATAATCGGTGGGTCAAAGAAGAAACTGCAAGTGAAATCAGTAAATATATTGAGACACATGAAAATGAAAGCACAATGTATCAAAACTTATGGGATACAGTGAAGGCAGTCTTGAGAGGGAAATTTATAGC
>JAQZBX010008956.1:0-47042 GCA_029593785.1 Cabassous unicinctus | reverse complement strand
TTGGCAGTTTTTTGCTTCTTATGATATCCAGCTTCTGGTAATGTCTGAAATCATACACATGCAATTTCAGAAGCCTCTTTCAAAACCTGTGAATATTTTTTATTAACTTTTTTTTCTTTATTAGAGGAGTTGTGGGTTTACAAAACAATCCTGTATAAAATACAGGATTCCCATACCCCACCCCACCAGCAACACCTGGCATTGGTGTGGAACATTTGTTACAATTGATGAAAGCACGTTTTAAAATTCATACTATTAATTAAATTCCATGGTTTAACTTAGGTTCTGCTGTTTGTATAGTATAGTTCCATGGTGTATTAATCAGGGTTCTCTCAGGAAACAGAATCAACAGGAGATATCTGTTGATAATATGAGATTTTTATAAGAGTCTCTCACATGACCGTGGGGATGCATAAGTCCAGGTTCTGCAGGCAGGCTGCAAACCAGGGGCTCAGATGAAAGCCCGATGAAAGGTCCTTGATGAGTTTCTGGGAGAAGTTGGCTGTCCAAAGACAAGCTGGGAAATTCTCTCTGAATGTTGAAATCACTTCCCCTTTTAAGGCATTCAACTGATTGGATAAAAGTGTCACCCATTGCTGATGCAATCTCCCTGATTGATGCAGATGTAATCAGCCATCCACGTGGTAAACTCACTGGTGATTGAAGTCCAAAAATGCTCTTGTATTACAATTAGCCCAGTGCTTGCTGGACCTAACACCTGGACACAATTACCTGGCCAAGTTGACACATTAGCCTAACCATCACACATGGGTTTTTAAAAAAATTTTATTCTCTTACCATATATACTATTTCCCCTTTTAATCATATTCAGATATATATTTCTGTTAATTTTGTTCCTAATATTGTGCTACCATCGCCACCATCTATTACCAAAACATTTCCATCAATCCAAATAGGAACTCTTGCAGTTTAAGCCTAAACTTTCCATATTCTATATTCACCTCATCCCCTGTAGCCTATAGCCCAGATTATGATGCTATGAGTTTGCTTATTCTAATTGTTTCAAATCAGTTAGACCATACATTATTTGTCGTTTTGTGCTTGACTTATTTCACGCAGCATGATGTCTTCAGGGTTCATCTATATTGTTCCCTGTATCTGGACTTCACTCATTTTAACAGCTGAATAATATTCCATTGAATGAATGTGCCACCTTTAATTTATCCATTCATCAGTTGATGGACATTGAGGTGGCTTCTGTCGTTGGGTAATTGTGAATATTGCCGCTCTGAACATTGGCGTGCAAATATCTGTTCGAGCTGCGTTCAATTCTTTTAGCTATATACTTAGTAGTGGGATTGCCAGGTCACATGGTAGTTCTAGTCTTAGCTTTCTGAGGAACTGCCAAATTGTATTCCACAGCAGTTGCATATTTTATATTACTACCAGCAATGGATGAGTTTTCCTATTTCTCCACATCCTCTTTAACAATTACATTCTCTCTCTTTCTCTCTTTTGAATAGCAGCCATTCTACTGAGTGTGAAATGATATCTCATTGTGGTTTTGATTTGCATTTCCCTGATAGCTAAAAATGTTGAGCATTTTCTGCGTGCTTTCTGGCCATTTGTATATCTTCTAGATAGATGTCTATTCAAGTCTTTTGTCCATTTTTCAATTGGGTTGTTTGTCTTTTTGTTGTTAAGTTGAAGGATTTTTTTATATATACTGGGTATTAATCCTTTGTGGTTTCCAAATATTTCCACCCATTGTGTATGTTGTCTTTTTGCTTTCATGATAGAGTCCTTTGAGGAACAAAAGCTTTTATTTTAATAAAATCCCCTTTATCTATGTTTTTCTTTTGTTGCTTGTGCTTTGGGTGTAAAGTGTAAGAAACCATTGCCTAATACAATGTCCTAAAGATGTTTCCCTATGTTTTCTTCTAGGAACTTGATAGTTCTAGCTCTTACATTTATGTCTTTGATCCCAAAATCTGTGAATTTTTATACAATTACTCCCCAAACCATTAACATAAGTCTTACAGATGACTGCCAATGTTGCGTTTCATCCTAGGAAATAAATTTTCCCTCTTAGATGTGACTTGCATGAGCCTTGTTATCTGTAGTAAAGATGGCATTTCAAGGTCAGCTTCTCCAGTATTTTCTACTTTGGAAAATACAGTGAAAATTTCCTAAATGCTGATTGTTTGGTGTTAATTGGAAGACTGTTAGACATTTTAGTAATGCACATGACCGAACTCGTAATATTTGAGTCAGTCCCACAAAATAGTAGCAAAGTGTCAAAGGGGATTTAAGGTGCCAATATTTAATATAATATCTGATAAGTTCAGACCAATGAGCATTTATCATTTTACAAGGACTCTGCTCTGTGATAGATATAAGGAATACATGGGTGATGGAGATATGCCCTTGTTCTTAGGAACCTTATGTCCTAGTAAAGAGTTGAGCTACTATGATATTAGAAATGGGTTTTACATAAGTTGGTACAGTTCATTATTTTCTCAAATAGAAAAATTGCCTGCGAGAGAAAGAAAATATTTATTGGCCAACTACTATGTGCTAGACACTACATATATTATCTAATTTAATTCTCTAAACAATCATATAAGAAAGTATCATTATCTTCATTTTGGTTAAATAGTTAAAAGATAAGAGATAAAGAATGGAAGCATCAAACTCAGATTGGCTAGACTCCAAAGCTTTTACATTTTCCACAAGGAAAGATTTTTAAAAGATCTTGATTTTAATAAATGCCTTTTTCTCTCATTTGTGACTTGATGGAGTAGAGATTTCTAGAGGGCAGATTACAAAAATTGGCAAATTAATGCACAGAATGTATTTCCAGATATAATTTATTAAAATCAGTTTAAAAGTTTCCCCTGCTGATTTTACATATTTGTTTTTCAAATATTTGTCACTATGTGCAAAAGGTAGGGAAGAATAACCCCCTTGGTTATCTTCTCCGTTGGAACCATTTCTCACCTTCCTATAAATGTCGATACCCGTCAAAGTGATCTTTGTGAAGACAAGTGAAATGTCAAGAATTTCTAACTTCTGCTTTTTAAATAGGTAATGCCCCGGGAATGCTGCACCATCAACTAATACCTCTGGTGTATGAAAACCCTTAATATAAAAATGAATTAGGTTAATGGGGTCACTCTGTGACCTAGGACCACATTTTTCCTTCCAAAATCAAATGGCCCATATAAAAATCAAAGACTGCTACAATCTTTTGATCAAGAGCTTGAACCAACCAAGCCAATGATTCATAACCCTTTAGGGTACATCTGACTCAGTAGGGTACTTGTTAAAAATACATATGCCGGTTTCTTATTCCTTGGGGCATTCTGGTTCATTCTATGTGGGAGTAGGAACTGAGCAGCTATATTTTTATAAAATGCCCCATCATAATTTTAATGGTCTCCAAATTTGTGAACGATGGATGTAAGCTGGACAACCCAGCTCTGGCTTTTCTCTGTCTCTGTGACTTAAGCTCACTGCTGAGGTGGGCTAGAAGCCCCCAGTGACATGTCAGTGGCTCTAGACTCTGACTTTACCGATGAAAGTTAAGCATTTGTGTGTAAGTTTAAGGATGAGCTTGTCCACCTTCTTGATACCTTTTTAGATTCTGAAAGCCTCTTCTCAGTTTACTCCTAAAATAATGTTTCAAAAAAATGACAGTTGAGGGATTACGTGATATAACGTCGACAAAAAAATGCCTTTTCATAAATCCATGTACTTAGTATGGGAAAAGTCATATTTAGAATGGGTAATCCTGCTGCCCAGGGTTCCTCGTCGGTGCTGCAGTTGGGAAATAGTCCAAAGGCTTCTTATAGGCAGCTGACCGCTATCATATGCCTTCACATTATAATGAAATATGTGCCTATTAATCTTGGTATGCCATACTGTGAAATGCATAGTATATGCATTATGTAATTTATATAGTGAATACTAAGAGAGTTTGTGCATATTTTATTTTGTGGAACAACTAATAAATCACAGTGAGCTGTATTTCATTCAAAAACCTGTTTCAATTCTTAAATTTGTTCATGCTTTATGAGTCAACCTGCTCCCATTTGAGAGCTCACATCCCCTCTGTGCTATTGCTGAGTTATGAAAACTCAGTGGAAAATTTGTTTTAAAAGAACAAAGGATCACAAGAATAAATGAGTTACATTCATACCCTAGTGCTAACATAGGCTATGTATGGGGCCTCCAAGATGCACATCTTTTTTTTTCCACCCAAGATCTCTGCACGATATTCAAAACATTTACTGTGTTGGAAAAAAGAAGTAGCTTTCCAGTGATTCACTGACACTTACTGTTTTTATGGCCACATGTGTCGCCTCTGAAATATCTTCTAGAACAAAATGAGTTGTTTATAGTCTGAATGTTTGGTCTCACAATGTTGCCCTAAACATTGTGACATGATATATAGAAAAAATGTACCAATGACAGCTGCCTTAACAGCTTATTTCTGGTAGTTCTATTACTAGCTGTCTTAGCTCTTTTAGATTTTTTTCTGTTTGATTTTTTGCTGGGGCCACTGCTGCCAACATATGCAGACTCTAGCAGACACTCTAATTTAACAAATTCATCACCCATGTTGCCCCTATGATAAGTGTCTGTATTAGTTATGTAATGCTAATATCAAACTACCTCAAACCTAGTGGCTTACAACAATAATGGTAATTTGTTATCTATCACAGTTTCTGTAGGTAAGGAAATTGGGCAGCCGAGGCCCTCTCTCGAGGCTGCAGTCAAATGTCAGCTGAGGCTGAAGAAAGACTTAATTGGGGCTGGAAGACCCCCTTCCAAGCCAGCTTACTCACATAGCTGTCAAGCTGGTTCCTCTCCACATGGACCTCTCTGGGGAGCTGCTTGAGTGATGTCCTGGCATGGTGTCTGACTTCCTCCAGAGAGAGTGAATCAGAAGGCCGAGGTGGAAATCGCAGTGCTTTCATGACCCAGTCATTTTGGCCATATTCTATTGGTTACGCAGGCCAGCCTGATGCAGTATGGGAGGGAACTTCAGAAGGGAATGAATAGGAGTTAAGGTTCATTAGAGGCCATCTTGAGTGGCTACCACAGCACCTTCCATTGCTTTCTATCCTCATGCAAAGCAGAAGCTCAAGGCCTTACAATGACCTTCAGGCTTGCTCTTCATTCTCTAACTTTGTTTTCTGCCACTGTCCTTCTCATGGCCTTGGCTTCAACCTCACTGACTTACTTCTGCTTTGTTTTGTTTTGTTTTTGAGTACAACAGACACTTCCCTCTTCAGAGCTTTTGCACTTGTTCTTCCATCTCATTTTTCTCTTCCTCCAGATATCTAAATGGCTTGTTCTTTCACTACTTTGGGGTCCTTATTCAGATATCACATTATCAGATAGACCTTTTTGGACCCCATATTTAAAACTATGATGCCAGGCCCCAGCCTCAGCATTCTCTATCTTCATTTCCTGTTTTAATTGCAATTTCTTTCTTAGTGCTTATCATCAATGGTATCCTGGTAAATAAGATCTCTCTCTCTCTCTCTCTAAGAAAAGGAAAAAAGAAAAAGCCTTGACTTGTGGAATTTGCCTATTTCCTTAGTGTGAATATTCACCTAGGACCCATTCCAAGTTATTGATGTGATTTTGTCAAAATGGGGAAGAAATGCACACATTCAACTCTCCCGAGTCAGTAAAGGACAGCTCCAGCATACCACTGCTTATCACCATCTGACATTGCACAAATTTTACTGATTTATTTCATTTAAGGTCTGTGGTGCAAACATTTTTGTGTGCTTTGTCCAATGCTATATCTTCTGTGTCTAACACAATGCCTTCATAAAAACAGGCACTCAATAAATATGTGATGAATGAATGGTGTTGAAAGGTCTATCGTTTGCCTGGCCACTTGGCAGTGATTTCATCCATATTTCCATGAATCATGGGTATAAGGGTGGGGAAGAAAGGTATCTGCTTTATATTCATATTATTATAGAAAATAATAGCTTACACTGTAAAGAAAACACATGGAATTGCTATGAAAATGGATATGCAAAATAATGAAACTAATAATCAAGGAATGACAAAGATCTCACTATTACCATATGAGAAATCTAAATTTGGCTTTGAGTCTCTCAGAAATCCAAAACGGTTATAAGTGCTATGATAATATTTTTGAGTTGTAAATACTTTTGGACCACAAGTAAACAGAAAAACAAAAATCTCTTCATATATACAGGGGTGCTTCTCATACTCTTCACATATAAAGGAATGATCATATTTCACTTGGAAGAGCCAGGAAAGGATTATTCAAGAAATCAGGTAGAGAAAAGAACTGGCTATCTACACAAACATAAAATGAAATGCTTTTTAATGCCCTTCTCCAAAATCAATTCCAGAATAAGATCAAAAAGGAAACTTTATAAAAACTGGACATATATGTAAGAGACTAATAATCTTAAATCAAGGTATAGAAGAAATTCCCAAGTATACACTCAAGAAATAAGAGAGAAATAAGGGAAATATTGATCAATTTTATTTTAAAAGCAAAAATTATGTATTTAAATATTATAAAACAAATTAAATGTAAACAATAACTAGAAATAATTTTCAATAATAATGTACAATAACCAATAAACATAATAAAATTGCATTAAAATGGACCAATGACATGAATAAAATATTCCCAGAAATGGACATGAATAAACAACTCAAAATGGCTAAAAATATAAATCCTTATTAAAATGTGAGAAATAATGTAAATATAATTAAAATGTGAGAAATAATGTAAATATAATGTTTTCACCTATCAAGTTAGCAAATTTAAAAAAATTATAGTTCTCATAGCTGGTGTGCATATGGTAAGACAGGCACTTCTATAATTTTCTGGTGGAAAAATTAGTTCATTTATACTTTCTGAAAAATTATTTGACCATATATACCAATTTCTTTTAAAATAGTCATATTCTTTAACTTAATAATCACTCTTCTAGGAAACTATCCAAAGGAAGTAATGATAAATGAAGAAAAATATATGTTTGCAATAAGATGCATATTAGAACATTATTTATAATAGAACTAAGTGTGAAAGATTATACATTACTAACTTTAGAAGAATATCAAATAAATTATACTTTGTTCATTTTATAAAAGTGTAAATATTAAAAGTTGATGCTAACAAAGTGTTTTTAATAATATAGGAACATTTCTATGAATATAATAACAAGTATAAACATCAGGATACATGCAGTCTGGCCTCATTTATGAAATATGAAGAAAAGGGAAGTGATTCATCAAATATTAATAGCCATTATATCAGAAGAGTGGAATTTTTGGATGATTTTTATTTTCTTCTTTACTCTTTTTTGGTTTTCTATAAAAAGCATTTGTTATGTTTTTCATCAGGACAAAACATATTTTAATAATCAGAAGACATGGTACTATTGCTCCATGTAGGATATGTGCTTTGAATTGCTTCTCAACCGATTGAAAGTGCTGTGTGCTGAGCCAGCCATGCTCTCTCATTCTAACAAACACCTTAGTTACTGTTTCTTGGAATTGTTTCTTGTAAATGTGGAGTAAGGTTAAGCTTGGGCACATTAACAACATGTCCTGAATTGGTGAATGAGTCACCTGGGCACGCTGTCTGGATGGAATTATACTTTTAAGAGGCTGATATTTCAAATAAGACTGTGTAAGTTGATACCTACATGTAATGCTAAATTTTTAAAAATCATTGTTACTTCTCACCATTCTTGCCTGAAGAAATAGGGTAGGATGCTAGCTGGGTTAAAAAAAAAAAATGCTGAAAACATTTGTGGAGTATTTAGTTTCAAACGAAGGAAAATGTGGAAAATCCAGACATGCACGTGGAAGGACAATGCCCTAAAGGTATACCGATCACTGATTTTCTGTTTGGCAAGTTAGTAAATTTACTGAAGAGGAGACCTGCAGGCAGACAACATGGCAGTCACTTACCCATAAATCCCCAGAAACTGTCAGCATCCTAATAGAAATGTGCTAAAATATGGCCGGTGAAAACTGTTACACCTCTCCAGAGAAGGAGGTATTTGGTAATAAACAACTGCAGCTTTATCCAATACTCAGTGACAAAGCACAGTTCAAGTATTATTAAATCAAGAAAATAATTTCTTCTCTGCTGCTGTACCTTTCCCTGAAGGTGTCTAAATCACCACTCTGCCTGCAGTTTTCTGGCAGAGTTTGCCTTCATTTTTCTCTCTCACCTCCTTCTCGTCCTCTTCTTCTACCTCCCTGCTTCATCTAAGCTTATTATTATAAAAAATTCCCAACACATGCACAATTGGAGAAACTAGGATAATGAACCTTCAGGTACCAATCACCTGGATGCAACAATTATCAACGTGAAGCCAATTTTGTTCCATCTAATATTCCCACTCACTTGCCCATCCTTCCACCAGATTACTTTGAAGCACCTCCTAGACATCATCCTTGGATTCTCCTTGTTTTGCTGCTTCCCTGAAGGTGAAGTTTGCAGGAAACCAACGAGCTTCTCCCAGGCATCCCACCTGTTGAGTACCTGGGGATGCACTTGAGAAATGAATATCATGTCTTGTCACTATCCCTTCCAAAGGGAGTGCTCTTATTTTTTCATGATCTGACAAAAAGTGATCTAATGTGATTATAGATTTAATCGGGATTTAAAGGGCTAAATGGAATTTTCAAAATAGGGTAAGCTTTGTAAGCTTTATTTTAATACTCTAAGGATATGTATCCATCTCTATATACCTATCTATCCAAATCTATCTCTATCTCTATCTCTATCTACCTATATTTATCTATATATCAATCATTTATCATCTATCTATGTATCTATCTACCAATTATCTATATCTATCATCTATCTATCTATCTACCTATCTATGATAGATAGGTGATCTGGATATATAGATTGATAGATGCATAAATACATAAACAGATATGCAGACAGATACACAGATCCTAAGAATGAATTTTATATATATTCTCTGCTCTAGAGGCATATAAACATATAAAATGTTCCTCAACTTTGACTTCCTTAGGCAACATATAATTACCATTTTGTCCTACCTAAGTCCTTCAATGCATATAAATTTAAAAATTAAACATACAGTTGGTGTTTCATCATTACATTTACTATACTGAAACAGGTGCTAACTAAATTTGATTGGTTTTTAATACCTTTTAGAAGCATAACCTTTACTGATAATTTTATGATGGGGAATAGATCCACATAATTGAATTTATGCTTCTAAGAGTTACCTAAAGCAAATTTCAATCAACTGCCATCTAAAGGATTGGTTGATTATGACAGATTTCTAACTCTTCTGCTGGTCTCTCACCTCTCCCACCTCCAAGCCCTCCTCTACATCATACAGAGCCAGATGTCTTCTGAAAAATGTGGATTTTTATCTTTCCATTCCTGTTTAGAAGTCTCAGGGGTTCCAAGTTCTCTTTGTAGGAATGCAAACATTTCCACGAGGGTTTGGGTGTAGCCAACTCCTGCTGAGCTCATTCCTGCTGGTATTGACACCAGTTACGCTGGCACCTCTTCACCTCTCCACTTTTCACCCATCTCCAGTGAAGTCCCTCTTCCTCTAAGAAGCATTCCCTGAAATTGCACAGCCATGTAGCCTTGATTACACATTTTGTACTTACAGAAAATGGCTTTGCATTTGCAGCAAACTTTTCTAGAATCTTGCTTTTAATACCTCACATAGATGATAAGCTTCTTGATAGCATGGATCGTGCTTCTCTGTTTTCTCTCATATGCCTTCAACAGTCAATTTATTCAAACAACATATATGGTTAATCTATTACACATTAATAAGTGTATTAGAAAACAGAATTACATGACATATGGTAACAGCACTAAACATATCTAAAAGTAGGCACTAACTAAATGTTCTTGAAAGAATGAACGAATAAAATAATATAGTAGAGAAGTAACCAAGAGGATGACAGCTGGGAAAGGAACAGTTAGTTCTTTTGATTGAGATGGGTGGAGGTTTGGGGTTAGAGTCTGCTTCAAGGAAGAATTGACCTTTGGACTGGGATGGGATTTTGACAAGTGGAGGAAGAGCAGAATGTGATTTCAATCAATAAGGAATAAAAGGCATGGTTTACTGAGTATGCAACGAGAGCTCTGTTCTGCTACAAGGAGCAGCTAGGTTTCCAACAAAGCTTGATTTATCAAAAACGATAGCATCAGTGAGATAAAGGAAGGTAGACTTTAGAGAATTTATTATATTCAACAACAAAGTAAGTTTTCCTCCCAGTATTTTAATAATATTTACTTAGCTTTAAGCTGTCCTTATATACACTTAAACAATACATTTGCTGATAAAAATAATCAAAAAGAAACACAAAACTTTTTGCCCTTCAATCCATGTACTCAGGTGCCTGGGATTCCTCTGCTTTTTTTTTTTGTCCTTGATCTTGCACATTTCCTGCAGTAAAATTCACAAACTCCAGTGATAAACAAAAGAAGAGAAAAACTAGATGGCATCGGATTCGTCAGCTTCTCAGCGGCTGTATGAAATTTGTCTTTTGCAGATCCGCTTTCTCTCAGATATTCTTGGTGATAGTTCTCTACCACAACGGTATTTTAATCAGAGCAACCATGTAATTTTTTTTCAAATGAAGACAATTTTAAGAATAGAGAGAGGAATATTATTCTGGGACAACAAACCTAAACCACGATATCTTTATCTGCCTACATCTCTATCGCTCTTGGAAAATTTGCATGACTATTAGTTGTCAATCATATTCTTTAATCAATAAATCACATTTGGCTCAAGTTAATTCATGAAACTTGCATTATAAAAGAAGTGTCAGTATTCAAATGTGGATAAAGTGCACGCTTCATGAGGTGAAATTCATGAGGACGGAAATAGTTTAAGTGGTAAAGGATTCTGAAAGTTATGGTCATATTATTATTTTAGATAATTAATGCATTGATGTTGAGCCAGATACTTTGCATTATCTTACTTGATTCTTCTACTTGGGTTTTCTTGCATCAATTCCATAAAGAAGGAAGCAGAAAGATGATGTAACTTTCCCAAGATTGTAGAGAAGTTACTAGAAAAAGGATTTGCAGTCAAGTATCCCTGAGTCGATATCTGTATATCTCACTATTCTGCTATGTGTTGGTCTACAGATTTCATAATTTATTTTAGGGAAGTAGGGAGCCATTGGCGTTATTAAAGCAGGAAATTACATGCTGAGACCTCTGTGTTAGAAAAATAACTCTGGTTAAAGGGTAAACGATGGACTGAAGAGTAGAGAGTCCTGCCTGGAGGCAGGGAAATGAATGACTGAAATAGGAATTCAAATTGAAGCATTTGCAGTAGAAATAGACTTGACAAGGTTTATAGACATATTTAACGGCAGAATGAGACAGAGGCAGGAGAAAAAGATCTCTAAAGTTTCTAACTCGGTTGACTGTAGATATGATTATAGTAGGAAAATAAAAAGAAATAGAGAAAGTGAGGAGAGTTTTAAGCTAGACGTAGAGAATATTGAGATAGAGATGGACATATTGGTGATTATCCAGGCCCTGGGTATAGATATAAATATTTTAGCTTAAAACCTATGTTTCCATTGAATAATCAACTGTATCCTTGGAGTACTTTCTTCAGCATACCTACTAATCACCGGTCTTCTGTTACCTCTTATGCATTGTGTTATTTATAGATAAAGAAAAATAGCCTTTTCTGTTTATTTAATGCTTAGATATTTCTTTTGATTTATTGGATTAACATTATTATTTCCAACATCCTAATGTGTTACTAGAATTGTATTGTATAACAGAGTCCTTTGGAGTAGCTTAACAAAGAATCAGTTAAGAGTTTCTCAATTTTTTACAACTTTATTGGGATATATTACACATGCCATAAAATTCACCCATTTCAAGCGTTTAGTTCAGTGGATTTTGGTTTATTCACAGAGTCATTCATCCAATACCATAATCTAATTTTAGAATTTTTCAACACCCTGATTAGAAACCCTGTACACTTCAGCAGTCACTCCTCTTTGCTGTTCTCCATGTCCCACCCCAGCTCTAGCAATCACCGATATACTTTCTGCCTCTATGGAATTGCCTATTACTTAACATTAATAGAATCTTACAATATATGTGGCATTTTATTACAGGCTTCTTTCACTTAGCATTATGTTTTCAAGTTTCATCCATGTTGCAACATGTATGTAACAGTACCTTCTCTGTTATTGCTGAATAATATTCCATTATATAGTTCTACCACAATTTGCTTATTCATTCATCAGTTAATGGATACTTAGGTTGTTTTCGCATTTTGGCTATTATGAATAATGATGCTATATATATTTGAGTCTAAGTTTTTGGGTTACTGTATGTTTTCAATTATCTTGGATATACACCTAAGAATATAGATGAGTCATACACTAACTTTATGTTTCCATTCTGCAAAAAAAGACCTTTAGAATTTTGATTGGGATTTTGTTGAATCTGTAAATCACTTTAGGTATAATTGCCATCTTAACAATATTCAGTCTTCCGATCCAAGAACATGGAATGTTCTTCAATCAATTTAGATCTTTTTTATTTCTTTTAGCAAAGTTCTGTAGTTTGGTTGTATTTACTTCTAGATATTTGATTCTTTTAGCTGCGCTATCATGAATGGAATTTTTTTCTTGATTTTCTTACCAGATTTTTTTAAACTAGTATGTATAAACATTATTGACTTTTGCATGTTGCTCTTGTATTCCACCACTCTGCTGAATTCCTTTAGCAGCACTGTTGTGGGTTTTTCAGGATTTTCTATATATATGGTGCTTAAACTTAACATCTTAAATTTGATCTTATACCAACTTAACTTTAATATCATATATAAATGCTGTTCCTGAGCCCATCAACCCCCTACCTTTTTGTTTTAACTTTTATAAATTATATCTTTCTGCATTTTATATTTTGAGGAAGGTGGCTATGACAATTTGAAGCTGGGTAGGCCCTAGCAGATCATGTCCTTAGAGCTGATCCATTCTTATTGATTTAAACCTATTGTATATGGGACCTTTTGATTAGATTCAGTTAAGAGACCTTCCTTTTGACTAGATCAACCTCATTAGGGCACGACCCAAGGTGAGTTTTAGTCCTTCCACTCGAGTCCTTTATAAAAGGGGGAATAAAAGGCCATAGATGCAGAAACAAGCTGCAGTGACAGAAAGAAGCCCCCAGAAGTTGAAGTTAATGAACCTGGGAGAAAAGAAAAGCCACAGATGGAACAGCCCAAAGTAGACCTAGCAATGAGGCTGGGAAGAGAGGGGAGAGACGAACTGACACTGCTATTTTGCCTTGAAATGTGACTGATTGCCCACACCTGAGCTCGGGAAGAAAGTGAACCTGGAGGAGAAGACAGAGCCCAGTAGAGCCACTGTTGTGCTCACGTGCCAGGGGTCCAGGATCATCAGCAGCTGACCTTCAGTGAGTCAGCACTTCTGATATTGACTTGATTTGGACATTTTCACAGCCTCAGAACTGTAAGCTTTTAACCCAATAAATTCCGATAATAGCCATCCATTTCTGGTATGTTGCTTCCAGTCACTTTTAACAAACTAAAACAATGGCTCTGCCAGAGTTTGCTAATTTTACATGGATTCCTTGGGGGAATGACATCCTGAAACATCTTACTCCAGTATTTTGGTCAACTGGAATTTCTAAGAGGATCATTTTTAAATCATTCTTCTAATATCTGCCTGAGATCAGGAATATTAATTCATTTACATTTAATGTAATTATGATAAAGTAAGATTTATGTCTGCCATTTTGTTATTTATTCTCTTGATTTTTCCCTCTGTTCCTAAATCCTGCCATCTTTTGTTTTAAATAGATATTTTTCTGGTGTATCTTTTTAAATCAATTTTGTTTCTTTTACTGTATTTTTGAGTTATTTTCTTAGTGGTTGTCGTGAGGATTAAAAATAGAATCCTAAGACAATCTAGTGAGATTTAATACTAAATTAACTTCAAAAGTATTCAACACTTTGCTACATTCCTTTCCTCTCCTCCATGCTTTATACATTATAAGCCTGTCAATACAATTTTATGATAGTTGCTAAATGCTAATGTGTTTTTATTAGTAGATCAAATAGGAGAAGAAAAGAGTTAAATACAAAAGTATATTTACATGTCTTTCATAATGCTCATGTATTTACCTTTAATCTTTCTATTTATTTTTTCATATGGAATGGAGTTACTATCTAGTGATCTTTCATGTCATCCTGAAGAAATCCCCTTAGCACTTTTTGTAGTACAGGCAGGTCTGCTAGCCACAATTTCTTTCAGATTTTTAAAAAGTCTGGGGTGGGTTAAGGGTCTCCTTCTCTTTTAACTGAATGTAGAATTCTTAGTTGATCATCTTTTATTTTTTCAATGCTTTGAAGACTTTGTCACTTTCTTTCCTGGCATCTATGGTTTCTTATGAGAAGTACACTATTAATCATATTGAGGATTCCTTGTATGTGATGAATTGTTTTTCTTTTCTGCTTTCAAGATTTTTTTTTTTTTTTGCTATTGTTAATTTGACTATGATGTATCTTGGTGTGGATCAATTTGAGCTCATTCTGCTTGCAATTTATTGAGCTCCTTCAATCTATAGATTAAAATATTTTTATATCAAATTTGAGTTTCCATCCCTTATTTCTTAAAATATTTTTTCTCATCCTTTTCTTTCCTTTTGCTTTCTGAGGCTCTTAGAATGCATATGTCAGTGTATTACTTTGTCAGACTCTATGACAAATAACCTAGAATGGAGTTTGTTTAGCAAAAAGAATTCATTGGCTCACAGTTTTAGAAGCCAGAAGTCCCAAATCAAGGTGTCAGCAAGGCCACGTTTTATCCCAGATTTGGTAAGGTACTGGTGATGGCTCATTTCAATCTTGCAGTTCCTTGGCTTGCATCTCTGCTTCGTTTCACAGGGCAATCCATCTCATTTTGCTTCTGCTTCTCCTGTTTCTGCTTACTTCTAGCTACTGGCTCCTCTTATAAAGGACCCCAGTAGTGATTTGGTTCTGCCATTTTGTTGGGCCACACCTAAACTAAAAATATCATCTTCAAAAGGCCTTATTTACAAATGGAGTCACACCCACAGGAATGTTGATTAAGATTAGGAACATGTCTTTAATGGGGTATGTAATTCAGTCTACCACAGGTAGTACACTTGATGTTGTCCCATAGGAGCTTCTGTTCATATTTCTTCATTCTCTTTTCTCTCTGTGCCTTAGACTGGATAATCTTTATTGACCTATCTTCAAGTTCTCCTATCCTTTCTCCTGCCAAATGAAATCACTTGTAAAGCTACTCTAAGGAAATTTTATTTTCAGTTACAACTCTTCAAATCACTTCAGAACTTTTGTTTCTATTTTGAAATAATTTCTATCTATGTATTCATATTCTCTCTTTGGAGAGAGTACTGTCATACTTTAATTCTTTAAAGATAGTTTCTTTAGCTCCTTGGACATATTTATAATACCTGATATAAAGTCTTTACTTTCTTAATCCAAAATCTGGGGTCCCTTAGGAACATTTTCTATTGACTGCTTTGTTTTCCCCTGTGTGTAGAATTCTTTCCCATTTCTTTGCATTTCTCATAATTTTGAATTGAAAACCAGACATCTTAGATCATGTATTGTAACAATTCTGGAATCAGATTTATTTCCCCCCAAGGTTTGTGGTCATTGATGATTTTGGTTTTGTTGTTGATTTTGTTGTTTTTCATGTTATTACTTATTTGTTTAGCAACTGTTGACCACTTCTGTAATCCTTTATTCCTTGTAGTGAGTTCTCTGCCACTGAGTTCCCTTCTAGTCATTTTTTAAGTTCCTGATTTTGTTTGATTTATTAATTTGATTAAGTATGTATTCCTCCCCCCCGAAAACATGTTCTTATAGTTAATCCATTCCTGTGGTTATGAACCCATTGTAAGTAGGACCTTTTGATGGGGTTACTTCAGTTAAGATGTAAACGACCTCAATCAGGATGGATCTTAATGCTATTAATGGAATGCTTTATAAAAGGAATCAATTCAGACATGAGAGAGAAAAAGCCACAGGCAACAAAAAGCTGAAATGAAACCCAGAAGACAAGGAAGAGACCAGGAGATGCTGCAAGGTGCCTTGCCACATGGCAAGTTAAGGATCAAGGGATGCCAACAGACAGCCCCAGAGCACCTCAGTCTTAGGAAGGAAACATCGTCTTAATGATAACTTGATTTGGGGATTTTCTTGGCCTCAAAACCATAAGCTAATAATTCCAATTGTTTAAGTCAACCCATTGCACAGTATTTGCTTAAGCAACCTAGGAAACTAAAACAGGGTTTGTTAAACCTGTAGATCAGTTGGGGGGTATTGTCATCTAAACAATATTAAGTCTTCCGATTCACAATGATAGGATGTTTTTTTCAATTGTTTAGAAATTCTTTAATTTCTTTCAATGATGTTATGCAGTTTTTAGACTATAAGCTTTATACTTCTTTTGTTAAAGTTATTCTTAAATATTTTTCTTTTAATGCTATTGTGAATGGAATTGATTTTTTTTTTCAGGAGATACCAGAGATTGAACCCAGGACCTCGTACATGGGAAGCAGGTGCTCAAACCACTGAGCTACACCTGCTCTCCTAGAATTGATTCTATTAACTTCATTTTCAGATTATTCATTGCAAGTTGTACAGAAATACAATTGAAGTTTGTAGATTGATCTTATATTGTGCAAACTTGCTGAATTTGTTTATTTTCTCTAATTCCTTAGGATTTTCTATATGCAAGATGATGGATGTCATCTGTAAACAGAAATAGTTTTACCTCTTCCTTTCTAAACTGAATGCTTTTTATCTCTTTTGCCTCTTTTCTTTACCTTGATTGTGATGGAAAATACATCAAATTCTATATTCAAAATAACTGTGTTTTATCATATGCATTTTATACCTTAATAATGTTGATTTTGAAAAAAAGAAATATGGGGCAATAATACCCACATTGCATTATTATTGTGAGAATTTGATGAGCTGGCACATGCAAAAGTACCTACCACATGGTGAGCATTTAGTAACTAGCAGCAATTGCTATTCTTACTCTGTTTTTCATTCCTTCACTGGTTAGATTTTGGGTTCATTTGAATCTAGTTAATGATATAATCTTGAGCAAGTCCTTAGTTACCCTAATGGGGTATGATTTACTGTGATTCACTTGCACCCAAATATGGGACCCTGGGCTTTCCCTTCCATTACACTGGCCACTTGTTTTTCAAGATCTCCACCTTCTTCTGTTTTCTGAGCAAGGTGTACTAATTTGTGCAGTGTTTAAAGACTGGATAATCAGATGGAGTTGTGCAAAGTTTTATAATATCCACATTGGGGTGAATAATTCTTGAAATAAATTGTTTGAGACATTGTTACAGGCATGGTTGAAACCTTAACTAAATTAAAGGTTATTTGTTAGAATTAATTGAATACCCATGAAATTATCATTCATTCCTATATCTGTATACACATTCAATAAGTTGGTGATTCCTTTACAAACTGGATTTTGTAAAGTATTTTTAAAATGTGTTAAGTTCTTTGACAAACATAATGTCTTAATAGAATTATTCCTTCACCAAAGTGGAAAACTGTTTTCCTCTCATTTTATTCATTTCTCTCTCTTTTACTCTTAGGTAGTTTAGTCTTTTAGGAAAATATTAACATTCTTTTCTCCATCAGTCTTGTTTATGGTGTTTACTGTGGAATAACGAAATAATGCAAGCATAGACAAACTGTAGCTTCAATCATAAATTTTTAATATGTGTCAAAAGAATGGGTTGTGCTATGCATTTTATTTACCATTTTCAAAAATAATTTTACAAGTACTGCATTTTTTTAAATGAGGAATCAAAGTTATGACAGCAGGTGTCACTAAAATATCTCTGACCTTTCTACTTCTTGGTTGTATTCTTGTCTTGCAATTAGTCCAAATCTCTTGACTATATACAAAGAGAGGAAAAGTATGTAGCTTCCCTATTTTTCTCTGTCTTAAGTAGCCCATTATAGGCAAAAAAAAAGTGTTCCCATAATTCCATGGTAGTAACAACTAATACACTTTCAATTATCAAATCCCTTGTATATTTTAAATGCATTTGATTAAAAGCATTCAATATATAATGAACTTTTCTCATGCTTTTTAAAATTCAAGGCATCAAAATTAGTTTAATCCCTCTTCAAGGAGATTTAGGATAACTTTGAATAACCGTTCTTGCGCTATGGTGTACCACACATTCTGCTTTCATTTGCCTTTTAGTTTCTCAGATTCCTACTTCTTTCTGCTATTACATTAACTATTGAGAGTGACACTGCTTCTAAAAGACCACCGTCACCCTTTCAGTTTGTTGCTTTTAAATGTCTGGTATTCGAGAAATTCTGAACTAAGCTCAATGCCAAATCTATGCAATATAACCGAGAAGCTCTAAGTAAGAGTTTGTCAAGGGACCAGCTGGCGCACATGAAATTGACTGCGTCTATTTTAAGGGTGCAGAGAATTTCCCCCCCACTATTTTAGATTCATGACTCTTCTGTAAAGTCTGCAATTACTGGAAGACTGAGCTCCAGAAAAATGGAATGTTGTTGAAATGTCACTGCATCTCCATCCCCCTTGATTTCCCCTAGAAATTTGGCAATCCCAATTCCACAACGAGTTTTGTAATCTAGTATTTGCTTTAAACTTGGATAAACATGAAGCATTTAAAATATTTAATCTTATATGATTTTTGGTTAAGTTACAGTTTTATATTACATTGTATATGTGTATTTTCCTTTTCTATAAATTATAAAGTACTTTTAATACTTTTAATTGCTTTTTCTCCTTAAATTAAATATTTAATGAACATATAAAAGGCTATATAAATATTATGCATGGTTTACTATCTTACAAGTATTTTTCTAAACTCTAGGTTACTCACTTCTTTTATGAGTCTGAAATGTAGTACATTGAGGTTTCTTTTTTTAAAGGGAATAACTTTTATCTTAAATGCTTTCTCTGTTTTTACGTACCAGAATTAGGACAAATTTGTATATATATTCTTTTTTTTTTTTTAGGTCCATAAGTACAGACATCAATATCAAGGGCCCATCAAATGGTCCATCCTCCTTCACTAGTCACTGCCCCTGTACTTGGGGAATTCTTGTTCTCCCATTAGAGAACGTGGCAGAGCTCCCCAGGATGGGAATTGGATATGCTTTTGGTTATTGTATGGATCTCCACCCACCTGACAATGCCCCATGAACACTGGAAGTCGTTCATATGCCTTATAGGTATGCCCCAGGTGACCCCATCACTGACACCCCACACCAATGATCCTCCCCTACCACTGCTGTCACCCTTCTGTGATCCAAAACTGCCTCAAAAAATGAAGCCAATAATATAACTTAATAAAATTAATAAGAAAATGAAATAATAATGAAAGGTTTTAAAATGACAAATAAAATACAAAAAAATTAAAAAGAATTAGAAATAATAAAGAAATAATAAAAAATTAAATTAAAAAATATTTGGCATTATGTCTTTCATCAATGTAAGGTCTGTTGCCTTGTATGTACAGTGACATTTTCTTTCATTTATTTCCCCCAATGTCTTATTTTTTTCATTTTATCTTCAAAGAAGCTTTTAGGTCACAGGAAAATCACATACATAATATAGTGGATTACCATATACACAATATCCTCCCCTTTTTCCCTTTTCCCTATTAATAACATTTTACATGTGGCTGGTACATTTTTTACAATTGATGTACAAATATTGAAGCATTGACCATGGTCAATGACTGATGTTATGGTTTACATTTTGGTACACATGCTTTTATAAATTTTGATGAAATTTAACATGGCCTGTATCTATCATAGCAAGATCATGTAGAGCAATTCCATCACCCCCAAAATGCCCCACATTCCATCTATTCCATTCCTCCCTCCCCCTCCCCTCAGGACCTATGCCAACCACCAAGCTTCACTCCTTGAAGAACAAGATTCACAGTTACTTGCAACTACATTGAAGGCTTGACATGGTGGCCTGTTCTCCCCTAAGAGGCACTGCCTGTGCTCTCGAGATACTCCCGGCCCTCTATTTGAGAACACAGCAGGTCTCCCCACAATGAGAGTCCAACACCTTCCTGTTCATTGTGTGGGTCTCCACCCACTCATACAACACACTATGCCAGGATGAACACCTGCCCCAGGTGCATCTTGTCCTGCACGCCCCCCACATCCAACACCCTAAGCCAGTAACCTTCCCCTGACATACCAGCCAAAAACAAACAAACAAACAAACAAACATTCCCAATGTTGCAGTCTCAACAACATACCCGCAAATCCCCAGAGTTCACCTGCTCCCTCTCCCCACCCTCCCCCAGCTCTCCCCCCAGTTCCATGGACAGTGGACCCCACCCCCAACTTACCCCCCTCACAGGCCAGCAACCCAGAGTTGATATGCCTTTCCTATACTTCTGTTAGAAAGTGTCCATTCAACTGACTTCCATTACCTTTGTAGGATTCCCTGTTTTCAGTCTAAAGAAAGCGTATAAATAAAAATTAACCAGGTGCAAGTTTATATAGTGAGTCACCATATAATAAAGGAAGCTGAAATCTCCAATCAGTGAGAAATGGATGAGTGGGGATGATTATAAATTTAAAGCTCTAACTCACACTAAACACTGAAATAAATTCCAGAAGAAAGTAAGTGTGTGAATTATAAAAAGAAACATGTATTTTCTCTTTCTGGAAATATGACATTTTAGACACCTTGATGATCCTACCATTTAAAATACTGGAACACACACACACAGATTGATAGAGGTATTTTTGTTAGAAGACTCAAAATTTAAACTTAGTTAAATATGGGCATTGGCCCACTCAAGGAAGCATAAGCTTTGGTTTTCGCAGCCTTGTAGAGCAGGGGCATAACAAATCTCAAGTTCCTTCCAACTTACAGAACCAATTAGGAGACCCCCCCATACATACAGAATCGAGTCACGAAAGGCTGCAGACATATGATGCAATTATGAACCAGAGGTTTTGAAAGGATTAATCATACAAAAGCATTTGTAACTAGTGTTTCTCCTCTTATGGGTTTATAGACCATATTCATATGGTGAAAGTAGTGAAAAAAAATCTCAAGCTAAGGACTTAGTTTAAAATTGTCTGGGTCAACTAGACTTCTGACTGTGGTTGTGATGGACTAATAGGATTGGATGGACCCTTTTGCCTTACATAAATGTAAAAAAAAAAACATGAGAAAACTGTTTTCAGTCACTAAACAATGGATGACACAGGATAGGGGAGACTAATGAGGTGAGGCCTTCAATTGCCCCGGTCTATAGTTAGGAAAGCGTTTCCAGGTCGTAGCATTGAGGGGAGATTCAAACAGAACCAAGTAGTCTCCTTGGGTTAAACAGATATTTAAGGATTTGGAGAAGACAAGGCAGCTAGAATATGGAGGGCAGGTTATTCGAGAGGAGAGAGCTGCCCAGAAAATAAGCTCGGAAGAGATCTGAAAAGGGTTCTCTTTCATTCCACAAATTACGATCATCACTTGTGTGAAAGGGGATTATATGAAGCAGGAATAGGTCGTATAATCTATATAAACTCTAGAACAATTACTAGAGTTCACAGAGGGCTGGGAATGGTTTGCATTCCCAATAGCCAGAGTTAAGAAACGTCAACATATGTAGGGCAAATCCTAAACGAAATATTAACAAATTGAACCCATCAATTTATAAAAGGAATTATACATTATAACTCAGTGGGATTTATTCCAGGTATGCAAGTCTGGTTCAACATTCAAGGCTTAATCAATATAATCCATTACATCAACAGACTAAAGAAGAACAAGCATATGATCATATCAATAGATGCAGGAAAAGCATTTGAGAATATCCAACAACACCCATTCCTGATAAAAATTCTCAGCAAATTCAGAGCTAGACCAGTCTTCAGGGGAAATGGCTCTGAAATAGAAATATGTATGTAGAAGGTTTATTTGTCAGTGCTGTCAGGAAAAGCACCTGCAAGGGAGTGAGGAAAGAAAAATGGTACAACAGAGCCTCAGCAGATCCCATTGGAAGTTTGGAACTAAGACTGTCTTTCAAAATGGTCCTGCATTGAGGAAGGGGGCCAGACGTTTTACTCCTCTATGGACCAGTCTTTGGAAGTGGACTGCTCACTGGAGGGAGGTATAACTTTTGGCAAAGAAACTCTCCCTGTTAGAGGGAATTTCCCTCAAAGGGGCTCAGCTGGAGCTGCCAGTAATCAACACCACCAGCAGCCGTGGGAATGCGTGTCTCAATCCTCAAGTGCTATCTGGGTAGCTCACCACAGCATTTACTATGTAATGATTCAGAACAGTGGGAAGAAAAGGATAACAAATTCATCAGATAAATCAGATTAATATTACGCAGCATTAGATATGTTAGTCAAAATAGGCATTAGAGGAAAATGCATTATTAGAGAGATAGTCTCTGTAATGAGGAAAGTTTGTCATCAGAAACATAATATTTTGAAATTGGTAAAATAGCCTCAAAGTATATAAAGCAAGAATTGAAAGAATAAAGGGATACATTGAAAAAATATGCCGACATAGAGGGATTTTTTTTTTTCCAGCTTATTTTAAGGGGACATTTTATTTACATATATGGAACTTCATCTCTCTGACATTTGGAGTATGGGAATAACTGTTTATTTATTTATTTATTACAATGGAATCAGTTTGATTCTTGAGATATGTCCCGAGTAACATAGAGGGTTTGAAAGCAATTATCTCCTAATCAAAAGGATGAAAGGCCAAAAAGAAAAAATATAAAATATATGAAGAACATATATATAAAAAACAGTCATCTACTGAATATACAGAATAATGAGTACAGCTGCAGGGCACACAATCTTTTTAAGCCCACTGAGAACATTTTAAAAAATTAATTACATGTTGGCCATAAAGCAAGTCAAAAATTCAAAGAATTGATATTATATAAATAATTTTCTCTAAGCAAGATATAATTATTTAAAATCAGAGCATTGGAAATTAAGGTGAACACATTTAAATATCTCACAGATGGAAGAGGAAATAATAAAGGGAATTTGACAAATATTTAATAGTAAAAGACTTTAAAAGTTATATATTAAAACTTGAGTGTTCAGCTAACACACTATTTCAGGGTAATGTATAAGCTTACATAAAAAGTTTAAAAATTAATAAGCAGTACATCTTGAATAATTCTGATAAATGAAAAAGAAGACAAAAGAAATGTAAGCACAGAAACTAATAACCATATAATGGAGAGAATGAACAAAGCCATGATGCAACCCTTTGAAAAAAATATTGAAATTGATTTTAAGAAATTGGTAAATTAGATCAAGAAAAAGTAGAAATGGTACAAATAAGCTACAAGATTTTAAAAGGGGACACAACTGCAGTGTTGAATAGATTAATATTATGAAAAACTTTATCACAATAAATTTGAAAACAGATTCAATTGGCTGAATTTCATACAATGCTTGAAGAGCAGTTACATTACAATTACTCAGTATGATTCCATTTACAAGATTTAAAAACATGAATCACTGAATAATACATTATTAATAATAAAAGTATATAGGGTAAAATATAAAGAACAAAAGTAACTGAAAATGCAAATTTAGGAAGAATGGTTACATCTGGTGAGGGAAGAAAAGAGATGAGATGGGAGAGAAGCATATGGAGGATTCTGAAATTGATGGAAATGTTTTCTTTTTTTCCTTAAGATGGGTGGTGGATATAAATGAGTGTTTTTTATGTTTTTCTTTATATCCTACATATATCACAATACTATTTTGCATCTATACAATATTTTAAAAATCAGTTAAAATGAAAACATAAAAATAATAGGAGAAAATATTCATGTAAAATTCATGTAAAATATGATAAAATATTCCTTCATAAAATAAATTAAAATTAAAATTAGGTATAAGTATTTTAAACACATAACAGAATGAATATTCTTAATGAACAAAAAGGTTCACAAAGTAATATTTTTAGCATAGTCACTCAAAACTTTAAAGAAGGTAAAGAACATGAATAGTCAATTCAAAAACAAACAATTCATGGCCAATAAAATTAAGGAAGAAATATACATTACTAGCAATAAAGGAAAAGCAAATTAAATCAAGTATTTTTTTACTTATCAAATTGTCAGGAGTTTTTAATGATCATACTCAATATTGATGAGTCATATACATTTTTGAATTGTTACAGTCTTTCTATTTGGTGTTAGGCAAAAGATATTAAACATTTAAAAATTGAATACTCTGTTAGCCAATAATTCAGAATTTATTAATTTCTCCTAAAGAAATAACCAGATAGCTCGATAAATATTTTGTGCTCTAGGATATTCTGATATAGCATGTTGGATGCAAAAAGAATAACCAAAACCTAAAGATCCCACAATATTGATGTCTTAATTAATGCATGCAGCCTAACAGAAAAGATGAGTGCAGCATTTTGAAAAGTGAATCAAAGCAACATACGTAGCACAAGGAGTAGAGTGATTCCATTTTATATGAAAATGTATATATATATATAAAATCGAAAGATTGAAGAATGAAAGAGAAACAGAGACGGAAAGAAATGCAGACAGGAGGACAGTGGAAATGAGGGGATTACCAGAATGATATACATCGGCATGTTAATAGAAGAATCTCTGGGTAGTGGAATTAAGAAAATAATTTTCCTCTCTTTCTCGCTACTTTTTAATTTTTCGCAGTCATCTCATACTGCAGATGTTAATAAGCAAACAATTATTAAGCTAGTGAAAACTACTCCTGGTGGAGGGCAAAGAAACCCAGTATTGCTAGGAAAAAAGAGGCCTCCTGAAAGCTATAAAACCTTCCAGCCAAGCCCGACAGGTTGCTTGAATTTTAAGCTTGTTTATCTCTTTTTCTCATCTCTCTTTAGAAAATAGAAGATACACATGATGAGTTGCAGTGAAGTGCGATGCCAAGAAGTGGACACCAGGAGAAGTTAATTTTCCATCTGCACAGGTTAGGAGAAAATTGCTCAACATACCGAAAGCATCTGCGAAGGACGGTTGTCATTTACTATGGTTTCCAGCAAATCGTATATCAACTTTATGGCCCCAGCTGACCCGTGTGGCTATGGGTAATATCACACGTGGAGGCTGGAACGAACTCTTTTGCAGCTGTTTTAAAGCCACGGGCAGAAGAAAATGGATTCACTTACAACAAACCAGGTGAAGGCCTTCTTTTGCATCATCCAAGATGTGTGCGCTGGGAATCAACCCCTGGATTTCATTTCAGCCTCAGCAGCCTGGGAAAAGATCCAGCCAATCAGAACTGCTGGCAATTGCAGGCCAAAGGGTACCAGAAGAAAGAGCGAGATTCTCTCTGGATGTCGGCGCTGTGATGTAGACAGGGGTGACCTGAGAGCAGCAGATCACCTTACACTTTTGCATCAGTTTGCACACATCCTCTCTTTTCAGGTCAAGGTCACTTCACACACACTCCAGAGAAGTTAAAATCCGAAAACTTGCAATCTTTTCTTATGTGACTGTCTCTGTTGTTTTCTCTTCTGTCTTCTCCTTTCTCTTTCCTATATTTTCCAATTATATTGAATTTGGTGAGCTCCGGAAGAGAGCCATAGACAGAGAAAGTGATTTCTCTTCCTTGATCTGTCAATATTTTTCTATGTCTCTGAAAAGAAACACAGATTCCCTTAAACCTGTAAATGACTTGTCATATCTTTTCCCCAAGAATCTTGCAAAGATCTGATAAGGATGGATAAACAATAGTTTGTGATATCATTTAAAAGGAAAGCTGCAAATAACTTGTTCTGCTTTTCTCCGATTTAATTGGAGAAATTTAGTTCTTTTCTCTTGTGCTCATATTCGGATATACGTGGCTGATACTGGAGTTCCTCAGATCCCTCCCTTTCCTTCCAACACTTGGCTGGCTGCAATGCTCTGGCTGAGCTTATGATTCATATCAGGGTTCTGGAAGTCTTGGCAGTTTATTCAAAGACAAGACAAGCTGTGTATCAGGCAGCAGAGAAGAGTCCTCTGAAATTGTATATCTTGGATCAGAGTGTATGAGCTGGAAGCTTCAAAATGTTAGATAGAGGGGCTCAAATCATTTCCAAGATCAAGGTGGAGG
Organism: Cabassous unicinctus; assembly: GCA_029593785.1. Classification (NCBI taxonomy): domain Eukaryota; kingdom Metazoa; phylum Chordata; class Mammalia; order Cingulata; family Chlamyphoridae; genus Cabassous; species Cabassous unicinctus. The sequence continues at coordinate 20,859 of JAQZBX010008956.1, read as the reverse complement.
GGAAAACAGGTTCTAGGCTCAATATCCATAAGTCCTGAGCTTCAGTTAGAGGAGATATAGAACCCTGAAGATCTGGATATAATGTTGGATACCCACAGGATCAGTGAGAGAGGAGTTGGAATGAAAAATTCAGCAAGCATTATCATCAGCATTCGTCTACCAAGGGCAGGAGACTTGATCTTTCTCTCTCTTCCGTTGTTTATAAAAAGAACCCATGTTGCCCCAGCAGTTGCTGGTAGCCATCTTCCAACCATGAGAAAAATCCAGAACTAGAATGAAGCAGGACTTGCTGTCATGTGGAATAAAGAATTTCCTTTGGATGCTTTTTATTTAAGCAGGTTTATGACATTTCTTTGGTTACCTGGAACTGAAAACATTGTGTTCATATTACTAAAAATAATGATAACTTACAAAGCACTGACTGTGAGGCAGGCACTTCTAAGGATGACAATTCTGTTAACTCATTTGTATTAGCTCATTTAATTCTCATAGCACCCGTATGAGCTAGGCTCTGTTATTCTCCCCATTTTACAGAGGTAGAGAATGTATTTTGCCTAGGCTATCACAGTCAGAGGAGCTGGGCTGATGAATCCTGGAAGTCTTGTCCCAGCGTCCCCACTGGAAGCACTGCTTTATGTACCACTCTGCCTCAGCCAGCACATGATAGAGAAAACATACATGGTGTAGACAATGAGCATTAACTAGTTAGGTGGAGGGAGAGAGAGCAGAGGGAGATGGTATGCTTGGAGTTGATTTGATTTGATTTGACTGGACCTGGGATTTCATAAAGGCAAGAATGAGTGAGGGAAATGGGGATGCCATTGCTGCCAGGAGAACTTCCTCGACCCAAGGCGGTTTGCCGGGAAGTAGAAAGCCTACAGAGGAGGCTCTAAATTGGAAGTTGTAGAGGTTTTTGTTAGAGAGGTAGGCAGGCCCCTGCTGGTGAAGAAATCATGTCCCCGGCTAATGGTTACCCATGGCTGATGGTCGGAGAGTAGAAAAGAAACGGGTGTGAAAATAATCTGGTTGTTTAAACCTCGTATTATATAGGTCTGTCATAGGCATTCTTCTAACCATGAAAAATCAGCACCTCAAATTGAGTTGAGGACAGGCCTGGGGCTTATTTCCTTGGATAAAAACTATTTTTCTCTATTGCTGAAAGAAGGGCATGATGACATTTTATTTTGCCCTACTGAAAACACTTTGAGATACTTATCTTGTTTACGTGATTTAAAATTACTGGTCCACATTTAAAGAAAACAGACTCAAGGAAAATGTTTTCCTTCTACCCCCACCCTTTTGGGATCAGCCAGCAGCCCATCAATGTTGCCATAGTTAGGGTCAAAAGACTCGAGTGAAGTATTGGACTTCTCTTTATTCTTTGCTTCCATAATATTTTCAATGGTTGCGGATATTAGAAGAAAACTGTAGTGACAAATTCCTGGCTGCCTTTCCTTTCTGGAGTTATTGAGGACAACAGGATTTGGGAGCAAGAAGTTGTGTGGTTAAAGCTATAGCTGTTATTTGCTTGCCACTGAAGTGCAGGGCAGCCAACCGACTGACGAGCTTTTAGCCACCCCAAGAGTGGGGACAGGTATAATTACATCTATCCAGTATATCAGTGCTTTTACAAAGTGCTTTGGCAACACCTTTGTAAAATGGGATAATGACCAAGTTCTCAATTCTGCGTTACACCAAACACTTGAAAAGACTGAATCTTCTTTAAGATCTTTTTTATAATATCATTGCTTTGCAGCTGAAAATTAGCATTTTCAAAGGCAATTTTACATGGCTATTTATGATGTAGAATAAACATTGCATTTACAAAGAAATCTGTAAAAACTACAAAATGTGATATATTAAATAGGGACCAGGAATATGATATGATCACTAACCTTCATAAAACTTTAGCAAATGTAACATTTAATATACCCATGCCTGAGGGTCTTAAAATTTTAAGAAATAAGTACATAAAATGTCAGCCCTTTTGAAACCTGCACTAAAGTTTCATTTCTTATCCTAGTTTATCAAATGATTATAGGGATGGTTAATAATACTATCATTCTCATTTGATATTTTCAATCTACTGAAGCTAGAAGGTGAATGCTCCATAAAGAACGTTCTTTCTTCTTCCATTTTCACATATTTTATTGTGGTTTCACATATACAGCATACCATTTCCTATTTTAAACACTTTCAAGTACACAATTCAGTGGTGATAGTTACATTCTCAATGTTGTGCTATAATCACCACCATGCATTACCAGAACTTTTCCATCACCTCAAACAGAAGCTCTGTACCCATTAAACTTTAACCCCCCATTCCCCACGCCCACCCCGATAGCTTGTAATCTTTCTGTTCTATGAATGTGCATGTTCTAGTTATTTCATATAAGTGACATCAAACAATATTTGTCCTTTTGTGTCACTTATTTCACTCACCATGGTGTTTTTAGGGTTAATTCATGTTTTTATCATATTTCAGAACTTCATTCCCTTTTATGGCTGAATAATACTCTGTTATATGTATATACTACATTTTGTTTACCCATTCTTCCTTTGATAGACACTTGGGGATGCTTCCACATTTTAGCTAGTCCAAGTAATCCTGCTATGGACATTGGTGTACAGATATCTTTCTGAGTCCCTGCTTTCAGTTCTTCTGGGTATCTGTCTAGAAGTGGAATTGCCAGGTCATATGGTGATTCTATGTTTAACCTTCTGAGGAACTGCCAAACTGTTATCCACAGTGGTTGCACCATTTTACATTCCCACCTAAAGTGCACGAGGGTTTCTATTTCTCCACATCTTCACCATCACTTGTTGTTTTCTTTTTCTAATAATTGCCATCCTACTGGATGTGAAGTAGTATCTCATTGTGGTTTTGATTTGCATTTCCCTAATGGCTAAGAATGTTGAATGTCTTTTCATGTGATTATTGGCCATATGTATAACTTTTTTGGATAAATGCCTATTCATTTCATTGACCCATATTTTAATTGGGTGGTTTGAATTTTTGTTGTTGAATTTTAGGAGTCCTTTATATATTCCAGATATTAAACTCTTATCACATATATGATTTCCAAATACTCTCATTTGTTAAGTTCTCATTTCAGTTTCTTAAGTCCTTTGATATGAAAAAGTTTTAATATTGATGAAGTCCAATTTATCAAATTTTTGTTTTATTGTTCATGATTTTGTTGTAGAGTCCTAGGGCCCATTGCCTAATACAGGTCATGAAGATATCCCCCTATGTTTTCTTCTAGGGTTTTTATAGTTTCAGTTCTTATTTTTAGGTCTTTGATACTTCTTGAGTTGATTTTTTATGTGGTCCAAATTAATTCTTTTGCATGTGGATATCTAGTTATCCCAGCACCATTTATTGAAGACACTATTCTTTCACAATTGAGTGGACTTAGTACCCTTGTCTAAAAGTAGTTGGCCATGAATATGAGGGTTTATTTCTGAACTCAGTTCTGTTCCATTTGTCTGTATATCTGTCCTTGTGTCAGTAACATAGTGTTTTGATTAATGTGATTTTATATTAAGTTTTGAAAACAAAACCTGTGAGTCCTCCAGCTTTGTTGTTCTTTTTCAAGATGTTTTTCACCTTTTGGGGCTTCTTGCCCTTCAATATGAATTTTATGATTGGCTTTTCCATCTCTGTGAAGAAAATGCATGGAATTTTTATTTGGACTGTGTTGAATCTGTAAATTCTCTAGGTAGTAGCGACATCTTAAAATTACTTAGTCTTTTAATCCATGAACATGGATTGTCTTTCCATTTATTTCGGTCTTTTAAAATTTCTTTCAGCAAGGTTTTCTAGTTTACTAACTTCACAATCTTGGGTAAATTTATCCCTAGATATTTGATTCTTTTAGTTGCTATTGTACTTGAAATTATTTTCTTGATTTCCTTCTTTGGATTGCTCATTGCTAGTATATAGAAACACAACTGTTGTGTTTCATATGTTGGTCTTGTACCCCACAACTTTGCTGAATTCATTTACTAGCTCTAGTAGCTTTGTTATGAAATTTTCAGGATTTTCTCTATATAAGATCATGTCATATGCAAATAGGGAAAGTTTTACTTTTTTCTTTCCAATTTGGATGCCTTTTATTTATTTTTCTTGCCTCAGTGTTCTAGCTAGAGCTTCCAGTACAATGTTGAATAGCAGTGGTGACGATGGGTATCCTTGTCTTGTTCTTGATCCTAGGGGAAACATTTTCAGTCTTTCATCATTGAGTCTGTGGTTTTGAGGGTTTTTTGTTTTGTTTTTTTTAATGTTCTTTATCATGTTGATGAAATTTCCTTCTATTCTTAGTTTTCTGAAAGTTTTCATCAAGAAAGCATACTGGATTTTGTCAAATGACTTTTCTTCATCAATTGAGATGGGCAAGTGTTCTTTTTCTTTCATTCTCTTAGGGTTGTATTTTACATTAATTATCTTTTATGGTTGAACCACCCTTGCATTTCTGGGATAAACCCCACTTGGTTGTGGTGTATAATTCTTTTCATGTCTTTTTGTTTTCCAAACCATATCCAGAGCCTACCAACTAGCTTTGTGTTTCTTCTGGACCCTACAAATTAGCTTTAAAAGTTGGAAAAGAGTGAAGGCTATTACTGTGTGTTGGGAGGAAGTGAACAAAGGTATATAGTCTCTCCCCCATTAATATTTCCTTAATAATTCAGTAAAATTTAATAAAACTTTGCTGACAGGCTGCCATGAGCAATGACCATTTCTCTTTCCATAAGAAGCATCAGTAAGGGGTTTGCTGATCTTCATAGACTGTGGAGATCTTTAGGGATTTTTCAAGCAGGTGCTACACTTGTCTCTAGCTGGTTGACAGGTGACCTGAAGTCCCTAGCTGAAACAGGTACAGACCATCTTCCACTCCACAGGCAAGGGTGCCAAGCAGGTAGTTAGCTGTATTTTCTGTTTAGTTAATATCCATTTTTATCTTTGGAATCTTCTCCCATCATCTTTTCTTCTTCCTTTGGATTTAATTGCTCATCCACCACCCTAAATTTTAGAGATATAGCCTTTCATCAATGATTATCAGTATTTCTTTTTTTCTAATATACACAATTAAGATCAAATAAATCTCTCTAAACCTGGCTCTGGCTATGTTTTAGTTTGCCAGGGCTGCTATGGCAAATAATTAAATGCCAGGAATTTACTGTTTCACAGTTCTGGAGGCTAGAAGACCAACATCATGCTTTCTCCAAAGTCTATAGTTTTCTGATAGTGACTTGTGTGCAGTCAATTTCTTCTCTGCTTTGGTCACCTGGTGTCCTGGTTTGAGTCTTTTGTGGACCCCAGAAAATTATGTTCTTAAGCTAACCCATTCCTGTGCATATAAACCTATTTATGTGGGACCTTTTGGTTAGATTCAGTTAAGGGGACTTTTGATTAAATCATTTCAATTAAGGGCCTTTGATTAGACTGCCAGACCCAGGGTAGGTTCTAATTCTTTTACTGGAGTCTTATATAAATGGAACACACACAGAGAAAGGGAGCTGCCATTTTACCCTACCATGTGAAAGAGGATTACCTACAGCCGCAGAAAGACAGAGAAATCCCCAGAGGCTGAGAGAGAGAGAGAGGCGAGAAGCTGAAATCAGCAGAGCACAGAGGCACGGAAAGAGGCCCCCGAGGAGTTAGACCCACAGAGCAGCTCAACGCTAAAGAGATGAGCCATATGACTGATGGCCCACAGCTGAGCTGGGAGAGAACATGAGCCTAGAGGAGAACAGAGAGAGAGACGGGCAGACCCATCATTTTTCCTTGCCACACAACAAGACTTTAGGATCATCAGCAGATGACCTTGGTGAGACAGCATCTCTGATAATGCCTTGATTTGGGCATTTTCATAGCTTTAGAACTGTAAGATTTACTCCAGATAAATTTCCGCTATAAAATATCATTTCTGGTATTTGTTTCCAGCAACTTTAGCAAACTAAGACTCCTGGGGATCCATCTTCTTTGGTCTCCTACTGTGGCTTCTACATTTGTTTCCAAATTACCTTTGCTCATAAGACCTCTAGTCATATAAGACTGAGGCCCACCCTGATTCAATTTGGCCTCATCTTAATAAGATCTTGAAAAATCCTATTCACAAATGAGTTCACACCCACAGGAGCAGGGCTGAGGACTTGAATAGGACTTGTAGGTGACGGGATTCCATTCCCAACAGGCTGCATTCCATGTGATAGGTGATCTTTTTTTAAAATTATCTTTTAGTGGATATGTCCCAGACCAAATATCCTGAAAGCAGAGCCTGAAGATGAACTTTCTATTTTGGAATAATTTTAGATTTACAGAGAAGTTGCAACAGAGAGAATTTAAAATGTGGTTTAAGTTCTTTGTAAAGGTTGAGAGATGAAAGAATTAGAATCTAAGCTTGGGGAAAGAATTTGAGATTCTAGAATGGGCTAGAGGCACTATATGTTAGGACCTTGGCAGCAGCCAAAATAGACTATGTTGTGGCTGAAAAAGTGGTCTGTGGGGACTTTAAAGTTGGGACATATGATAAATTGGAATGAAAGTACTGGATTATCTGTATAGACTAAGAAGACAGGCAAGCACCATTGGGGGTCTGGGTGATATGTCCATATTTCTATTGGAAGGACTTGCCTCACCATTGATATTTCCTTAATAATTCAATAACACTTAATAAAACTTTGCTGACAGGCTGCCATCAGCATAGACCTTTTCTCTTTCCTTAAGAAGCATCACTCAGGGGGTTGCTGAACTTCACAGACTGTGCTTTCCAGATTGGCTGCACCATAATAACTAACATTGTTTAAAAATATATTATTTATTTAGTTAGAGACATTGTGGGTTTACAAGACATGATGCATAAAATACAGGATTCACATATACCAGCTTATTATTAACATTAACAGCTTGATTGAGGTATAATTTACATATGATAAAATTCATCTAATTCATCTTTCAAATTCAGTGATATTTTTAGTAATTTTACAAAGATGTACAACCATAACCACAATATAATTTTAGAACATTTCCATCACCCAAAAAGATATCTTGTACCCATTTGTAGTCAGTCACCATTTCCTCTCAAAGCCCCAGGCAAACCACTCATCTTTTTGTCTCTATAAATTTGCTTTTTCTAAATATTTCATATAAATGGTATCATACAATATATTTTATTCTGCATTTAGCTTTATTAATTTAGCGTGATACTTTTTAGGTTCAATCATGCTATAGCATGTCCCAGTAGTTTATTCTTTTTATTACTGAATAGTATTCCATTTTATGAATATACCACAAATTGCTTATCCATTCACAAATTGATGAATATTGCATTGCTTTCAAGTTTTCGTTATTATGAATAATGTTTCTATAAAAATTCATGTGTAAGTCTTTGTGTGAACATCTGTTTTTATTTCTTTTGGTTAGATAGCTAGGAGTATAATTCCTGGGTCACAGAGTAAATTTTTATTTAACTTTTTGAAAAATCTGCCAAACTACTTTTGAAAATGGCTAGACCATCATACATTCTCACCAACAATGTATGAGGCTTCCTATTTCTTACCATCTGTTATTTTCTGCCTTTTTTGGTTGTTGTTGGTATAGATATTCTAATGGGTGCAAAGTGGTGCCCTAGTGAGGATATAATTAGTGTTTCCTTAATGGCATGTAGCATCATTTCATGTCATTGTAAGTCTTTGGTTTATTTTCACCCATGAATATTTTGGTGCCTGTAGCAGTTTAATATTATTTATGAATTCCAAAAAGAGCTATAGATTATGTTTGTAAACTGGTCTATTCCTGTTTACTTGATTAAATTAAGATTAGGGCTTTGATTTGGCCATGTCAGTAGAGTGTAACTAAGTTTAAGTCCCTGCCCCTTGGTAGGCTATATAAACAGACACTCACTCAATCAAGAGAAACAGAAGAAAATACACAGAGGAATAGAGAGAGCTCCATAGACATGGAGGAGGAGAGAAATTTGATGCTGCAGCCCCAGAAAGAGATGAGCCATTCGCCTGATAGTTTGCAGCTAAAGAGAACAGAGCAGCTGAGCCCTATGCCAGCCTACAGCTGAGATATGAAGAAACTGGGTCCATGGAACCTAAAGAGGGAAGAGGAAAGCTGAACCCTCGCAGACATCGCCTGCCATCTTGCTTCAACACATGGCAACAGACTTGGGTGAGGACGTAACCTTGAGTTGTACTCTTTAGGGCCTTGAACTGTAAGATTTTACCCCAAATAAATACCCTTTATAAAAGCCAATAGATTGCTGGTATTTTGCATCAGTACCCCTTTTGGCTGACTAATGCAGTGCCTTTGTGGAAAATCTATTGACTATAATTGGTGTCTGTTTCTGGACTTTCAATATGTTCCATTCATCCTCATGTCTATCTTTATACCAGTATCATTTTCTTGTAACTTACTACAGGTTTAGATTAAATTTAGAAAATGGGAAGGAGACGTTCTCCAAATTTTTTCATCTTTTTCAAGACTCTTTTTGAACATTTGGGATATTTGGATTTCCATATAAATTTTAGGATCAGTTTGTCAATTGACACAAAAAGCTACAATTTTACAAGTATTTTATTTTATCTATGTAACAATTTGATGAAAATTTCCATCTTAGTAATATGGAACTTTCCAATCCATGAGCATGGGATGTCTGTGTATTAATTGTAATCTCCAGGAATTTTTTCAGCAATGCTTTGTAGTTTTAAGTGTAAAAATCTTATGCTTCTTTTGTTAAATTTATTCCTAAGTATTCTATGCTGTTTTCAGATTGTTCTTTACTAGTATACAAAATGCAATTGTTTTTGGAAGTTGTGAATAAAAGTGTTTTACCGATCCTGTATCCTATGGACTTGCGAACATTTTTATTTTTCTCAAATTGTGTGTATGTGTGTGCCTTCATTAAAATTTTCTACATAAAGCATCATGCTATAAATCAGGGGTTATTAACCTTTTTTGTTCAATGGACCCCTTTGCCAGTTAGGTGAAAGCCACGGACTCCTTATTAACTCCACATTATACTGTGTATTATTTAATAATTACATCACACCCACATCAACACTTTCCCAGAAGAAAAATGTTTTTTATTTTTTATTTCAATTCAAGCTCACAGACCCCTGGTTAAGAAGCCCTGCCATAAATGAATAAAGACAATTTTATATTTTTTCTAATACAATGTACTTTTATTCATGCCTGATCACACTGGATAAAACCGCCAATACAATTTTGAATATAAATGGCATCCTTACCTAATTCCTGAACTTAGTGGGAAAGCATTTAGGCTTTCACCATTAAGTATGATGCTATCTCTGGATATTTCATAGATTCACTTTATCAGGTTGAGGAAATTCCCATCTATTCCTAGTTTGCTGAGGAGTTATACCATGAACTGGTAATATATATTTTTTTCAAATGGTTTTAATACATCTGTTGAGATGATTTTGTGCTTTCATCTTTCAATAATATTATTTATTCCATTTATTGATTTTTATATATTAAACAAACCTTACAGCCCTGGGTAAAATCCTGCTTTCTCATAGGGTATAATATTTTCATATGTTGCTGAATTTGGTTTGCTTGTTGTTTTACTGAGGATTTTTGTGTCTATATTCATAAAAGATATTGTTCTGTAGTTTGTCCTTTTATGTGATGTCTTTGTCTGCTTTTGGTATGCGTCCATAGAATGAGTTGGAAACTATTCCTTCCTCCTCTATTTTCTATAAGACTTTTGTGAAGAATTAATATTAGTTCTTCTTCAAATGTTTGGTAGATTTCACAAGTGAAGCCACCTGAACCTCAGCTTTCCTTTGTGGGAAGATTTTAAATTATTAATTCAATTTATTATTTAAAATAGATACAATCAGATTTTCCTTTTCTTCTTGAGTTATTTTTGGTAATTTGTGTCTCCAGGATGGCTCATTTTATATAAATTATCTAATTTGCTGATGTAAAGTTATTACTAAATAATACATAATTTGGTGACATAGCTATAGTTCATAGCTTTTCCTTATAATCCTGATTTTTCTAGTAGTCTTGTCCCCACTTCATGCCTGATTTGATAATTTCTCTCACATTTTTTTTTCCAGATCCATCTAGCAAAAAGTTTGTCAATGCTGTTGATTGTTTCATAGAACCAACTTTTGGTTTCATTATTGATTTTTTAAATTGTTTTTCTGTTTTCTTATTTCATTGATTTATTCCCCAATCCTTTATTTTGATTCTCTTGAGTTTACTTTGGACTTCTTTTTTAGATTGTTAAAGTGGAAGCTTAGATGATTGAGTTGAAATCTTTCTTCCTTCTAATATAGCTGTTTAATGTTAGAGTTTTATGTCAAATAATTACTTTAGCTACATTTCATAAATTTTGTAATGACTTTTTGTTTCACTGAATTCAAAATACTTTCTAATTTTCCTTGATATTTCATCTTTGAAGAAATTTAGTCGTATGCTTTTTAAAATTTTCAAATATTTGCATGTTTCTTGAGTTTCTTCCTGTTATTGATTACTAACATAATTGCATTGTGGTTGGAGAATATATTTTATATGTTTAAATAATGTTATATTTATGTAAAGTTATTTTATAGCTTGATATCTAGACTGGAGCATTTACTATAGGGAAAAAATTGACCAGATTTGGGAAACAAGTTTGGAATATTTTTCTCTAGGAAGTCTGTTAACTGAAGAGGAAGAAGTTACCAAGTAATCTTACCTCTAAACTGACCTAAGACCAGAATCCTTGAGGTCAGACTTATAGTGACGGGTCAGCCTAGTGTGTCATCAGCTTCTACAGTAAGAAATGGTAGCAGATGATTGGATAAGATTGTGGTTTTAAAAAGCCAATAATGCAAAATATATTCTAGGAAAAATAACATAGCGTAAATACTGAATTGAGAATGAAAAAGTTCCATTGATGCTAACCATTTTTCAAGCATATTAAAATAGAAAATGGAACGATGGCACAAAATATGGCATTTAAAACATTTTAAAAACGTAAGCCCATAAAAGGTGATCTGACTTATGAACAATAAAATGAAAGCTTCAAATTCAAAGCCTGTGGTAGTTTGCTACATTGATGGTGCCTCCTTGTAGTCACACCCTTACATAAAATTCTTCCTTTTAATTTGGGTATAAATAAAATTATGCCAGTTTTTGGCCTCATCCTTAGTAGACTGGCAGCCTCTGCTTTCTTGCCCTTGATAGCCCTGAGATGTCATGGAAGGGTTCTAGGTACCCTCCTGGGGAAATCACATGAAAAAACAACATGGAGAGGCCATGTGGAGAGGAAAACACCCTAAAAGTACACGGAGGACACCTGAGAAACCCAGAAGACAGTGAGAATGCAAGAATAGGATCCAGGGCTCTGGCTGAGCCAATCCAGCCACCTTCTTGAAAACACTAGACAGATAAGTGAAGAAGCCACCTTACACATCCAGCTCCAGTTGGGTAGAGCAGTTCTGAGCCCCATGCTCTTTCTGAATTCTTGACCCGTGGGACTGTAAGAAGTAAAAAATGGTTATAGTTTTAAGGCACTAAATTTTGGAGCAATTTGTAGTGCACCAATACATAAAAAAACTAATGAAAGATGTTTATGTGGGATGTTGTGGGAGGTGTGGGAGGTGGGGAACATGGGAATCCCTGTGGTTTTTGTGTGGCATTTGTGTAATCTAAGCATCTTTTAATATATATATACATATAAATAATATTTATGTAAGTAAATGCACATATATGCATATATATTTATATATCATTTTACAAATAAAAAAAAATACTTAATAAAAAATCTTGCCTTACGTCCCTCCTATCCCCAGGAATTCTGAGGACGTCATTGTCTTGTTGATTCTTAAAAATTATGAGGAAATTTTGCCTTGGGTCATTCTACCCTCAGAAAGATCTTGCATTGTTTTTCTTTCTTTTTTTCAGAAGGTTAAAGTTTACTTATATAAACATAAATGAAAAAACATGTTATAAAATTATTTTGGGGAAAGAATTTTTGAGAAAACATTTTGCTTAGATATTAGAGTGTTTTTAGTTAAAAGGTAAATAATATTTTTAAAATGTGAAACATTTTTGTTTCTGGAGGTTAGTATTTCAATCTTTCTGGTATTCCTGGCGTTCAATTAACTTTGTAAACATATAAAGTGTCTCTTGGTGGGTTCATATCTCCAAGCAGTAAAAGAATCCAAATATCAGCAATGTTATCACCAATAAAACTCTACATAACAAAATATCTCCCTTATTTTTCAAAGGAACTGCACCAAATAGAATCCTGGATAAACAAAGAAGCCTATGAAGAGTGGTGTCCATTAGTCAACTCAGCCAAAGGGTTCAAAAGTCAACTTGTATACATTGGAAAATAAATATTTCGAGTTTAGACTGAGGATAGAGAGGTTTAAAGAGTCCCAGAAGGGGATGTCATATATCACTTGTAGGAGTTCTCTTTGTGGTGAAGAAAAGCTGTTAAGTGTTAAACATTTCTTTTCCTCTCTTATAAAACTAATCTATATTTGTTTATTTAAGTAATACATTTGTATGTTCTCTAAAGTTTCACTAACTTTCTCAAGCCACTTTCCTCTCAAGATTTTAGGTTGTTTCTTTTTTTAACTTGAAAGCCCAGAGTTTTATTCATTTTGGTTAAGTTGTTGGAATTAGAATGACTAAAACAAGAAAGTGGATTTGTGAATTGTGAAACAAAATCCTGAGTTCAAAGGAGAATTAGTTTGGAGTTGAAACAAGATTCAAAGACCTACGAAACTCAAGGAGCCTTCTGTTTTAGCCTATGGGTAGACTTTATTTTTCTTGTATTTCTCCTGGATGTTTTCAATATCAATTTTCCTAGGTTTTGGCTACAAACAGCTAGAATAAATCAATGAAAATGAATTCTGTTAGCTTCTATGTAGTACTAAATAAAGATAAAATATTGTTTCCATGAATAAAAAAGGTGAAATTCAATTGGGAAAGTGAGAAAAAAAAAGAGAAAGAAATTAGATTCATATATTATTGTAAACTAGAATCATATATTATTATATTTGACACTATATCAGTATTTCCAAACCTGTTTATCAGAATTACCTGAGAAAATGTTTTAAAAATCTGTATTCTTAGGCCAAGTCCAGGTTTGCTAAAGCAAAATCCTTGAGAACAAATGCTCAGAATACAAATTCTTAGCTGTTTTTTCAATTAATTCTTATTCAGCCAGCCCAGAATAACTCTATAGTGGCAATCACTTGGGAAATGCATATATAACCAAAATGAGAACAAAGAGATTCCATGCTGCCCAGAGCTCTATCTGTGTTGAGGGCATACTTAAAATGTCATTTAAAAAAATCAAAATTATTTTTGACTTTGGAGATTGTTATGATACTTAATTTTGACTATTTCACTTTTTAAAATTGTGGTAACATATATATAATATAAAATATCTCACCTTTAACCATTTTATGTGTACAATTCAGTGGCAATAACTAAATTCAAAATATAATGCTACGTCATTTCCATCCATTACTAAAACTTCTCATCACCCAAAAAAGTAACTCTCTACCCATTAAACAAAAATTACCCATTCCCCTTTCCTCAACCTCTGATCTCTTCTAATCTGCTTTCTGTCTCTATGAATTTGCTTATTCTAGATATTCATATAAATGGAATCATACAATATTTGTCCTTCTATGTTTTGCTTATTTCATTTAGAATAATGTCTTCAAAGCTCATCCATGTTTTAGCATGTATCAGAACTTCATTCCTTTTCATGACTGAATAATATTCCATTGCATGTGTATGCCACAGTTGTTTATCCATTTGTCTTTTATGAATACTTGGATTATTTACACCTTTTGATTGTTGTGAATAATACTGCTATGAACATTGGTGTCATATGTTTGAACTTTGGGTATATACCTACGACCGGAATTACTGAATCATATGGCAATTCTATGTTTAACTATTTTAGGAACCACCAAATTGTTTTCCACAGTGGCTGTACCGTTTCACATTCTCACCATCAATGGACAAGAGTTTGAATTTCTCTGCATCCTCTCCAACACTCGTCATTTTCCACTTAAAAATAATAATTGCCATCTTTGTGGGTGTGAAGTGTTATGTCATTGTGGTTTTGATTCACATGTGATTGGCCCATGATTTAGGGAATGAACAATGATGTTGAGCATCTTGTCGTGAGATTATTGGTCCTTTCTATATCAGTTTGGAAAAAAGATGTCTGCTCAGGTACTTTGCCCATTTTAAAAATTGGGTTGCCTTTTTTTGTTGTTGTTTAATTGCAGGAGTTGTTTAAATGTTCTGGTTATTAAGCCTTTATCAGGTATATGATTTGTAACTATTTTCTCCCATTCTGTAGATTGACTTTTCTTTTTCTTGATTGTGTCCTTTGATTCACAGAACTTTTTATTTCAATGAAGTCCCATTTTTCTATTTTTAATCTTGTTGCTCATGCTTTTGTTTTGGCAACTAAGAATTCATGGCCAAGTCCAAGTTCATGGAGATCTTCTAAGAGTTTTATAAATATAAATAGCTTTTATATTTAAGCCTTTGATCCTTTTTTATTTGATTTTTGCATATGGTGTCTGGTGGAGGTCCAAATTCATTCTTTTGCACTTAGAAGTCCCATTTTCCCAGCACTATTTGTTGAAAACGCTGTTCTTTCCTTCATTACATGGACTTGGCATTCTTGTTTCAGATCAATTGGTCATAGATGTCATATTTCTGGATTCTAAGTTCTAGTCCACTGTCTATACACTTATCCCTATGCCAGCACAGTTTTAAGTAAGTTTTGAAATCAGGAAGTGTGAGTCCACCCACTTTGCTCTTTTCAAGATTGTTTTGGCTATTTGTGATTCCTTGCAGTTCCACATGAATTTGAGGATTGATGTTTCTATTTCTGCAAAAAAAGTTATTGGAATTTCTATAATGATCACAAGGAACCTGTAGATTGCTTTGGGTAATATTAACATCTTAATATTAAGTTTTCTAACCCATTAGTGGGATGTCTTACCATTTACTTAGACCTTTAATTTCTTTCAGCAGTATTTTAGAGTTTTCAGTATATACGTTCTCCACTTCCTTGGTGAAATTTATCCCTAGATATTTTATTCTTATCCCACTACTTTTGCATGGATTTCTCTCTTTTTTTGATGCTGGCGAGTGGGAAAGGTATCGGTATGACAGCTAGTGTCTACCCACCCACTTCAACCTGCTCTATTTCCCCTCTTGTCTAGGGGGATTTGACTCATTATTCCTGGTTTCTCACTGAGAAGGAAGACAATTCATAGGCAGGCCCGCTACCAATTACCAAAGCATAGAATGAAAAGATGAACTGGGTTGTTTAAATTCCCACCTTCTGGAATCTGATCTAGGATCTATCAGCAAGGAAACATTAGTCAGAAAGAAGTGTGATTACAGTAATTAGGGTGGAACTCCTTGTGATTTAAAGTCTAAAATTAATATTATGTGCTTCCTTGATGTCTGGGGAAAACCAAGAGAGTTGCAAATGGCCTCACTGCAAGGTGCCCTCCCACTCTATTCCTGCTGATCAAGTCCCCTAGCAAACAACCCTCTTTATCAAATGAACCAAATGCAGTTCCTGATTATCCCTGAATAACTAGCTTCAGTTCTCGGCCAGCTGGTGCAATTATTCAAATAAGCCAATCACATCCTGCTCTGGGAACCAGAAGGCACCTCACCCTCTAGATGCTATAGCCTGACTTCTGTACTCCTGTAGCCCCATATTTTGCACTCTGTTCTTGAACGCAAACTTTTGTGACCCTGCATGTTGTGTGGTGTCTTCCTCACTCAAGATGTGACTATATGCAACTATAAAAACTGCAGGGGAAGGGATGTAGCTCAAGTGGTTGAGTGACTGCTTTCCATGTATGAGGTCCTGGGTTAAATCCCTGGTACCACCTTAGAAAACAAACAAACAAGAAATAACACCTGCAGTCAATCTCCTCCCTCCCTCCTTGGGAAGTTGATTGTCCACATAACCCTAGGGTAGGATTCTCTCCCTCACCAAAGGGATGAAAAGCATGTGATTAAACCATTCTTTATCAAAATGGTTAGGGAAGGACTCTGAGAAGGTAACTTTGGAATGAAAGACCAAACAATGGAGAAGCAGCCTTATGAAGATCTGAAGGCAGAATATTCTAAAAAGAAAGATCAGTTTATGCAAATGTTTTGAGAGAAGAACACATTTAGAGTATTTGCTGGGCAGAAAGAATGCCAGAGCAACCTCAGCCTAGTGGATAAGGAGGAAAGTGAATGGAGAAGAAATCTGAAGGATGGAGGAACATATCATATGTAACATTTTAGTTCATCATAAGTTTTGTTTGTACGTTAAGTGCAATGGGAAACCATTGGTGAATTTTGAGCAGAGAGTCATATGACAAGATTTATAATTTACAAAGAGCATTCGGGCTGCCACATGTCAGGAAAATGAGATAAAAAGGGGAAGAAATTAGTATGCCAAATTTTTGTCCCAACTAATTTAGATGAAGAAAGTTTGTAAGTACAGGGAGTAGATTAAAGGATGAGTAGTTAGGGAGGATTGGGGTCAAAGTTTCTGGTTTGGATCATCAGAAGTTTGAGGTGACTGTTATAATGCACGTGAAATATTGCAATTGGCAGTTGGATATACCAAACTGAAGCTCAGGAGAAAAGTCCAGACAGGAGATACAAAGTAAAGATGATCAGCATAGAGATACTATATATATTTTATACACACACACACACACAGATTTCTCTGTAGTAGTTGAGATTGCTCTGGAAAAATAAAAGTTAGTAAGCCAAGGACTTATTCTAAAAATTTTAGAAATTAGGAAGAGCATGTTAAAAAAGAATGCTAGCAAAATAGGCCAAGAACTAGGAGAGCATCGTTTACTAAAATGTAGGCAAAAAAAAAAAAAAATGTTTCAAATTTTCAAAATTATCAAATGCTACTTAATGATCATATAAAAAGAATATAGAAAAAAATGGACTTCAGCAAAATATATGGTATTCATGGCCTTGATAAGAAGTATTCAGTGGAATGATGGGAAAGAAAGTAAAATTGGAATGAGAAACTGAACAAAGGGGAGAATAGAAGATGAAGAATTGGAGGCAGTTAATTTAAATCATACTTTCAAGGAATAGCACTGTGAAGGAAAGAAGAAAATTTGGGTTTGTGTTGGAGGGGGCATTGATTTGAGAAGTTTTTTTGTTTTTGTTTTTGTTTTTTTTTGTTTTGCTTGTTTTTAAATGGGTAATAATGAAGTGCATTTATATACTGATAGCAATAGTCATGTAGATATGAGAAAATGATGATACGGATAAGAAAGGTGATGTTTGCAAAAGTGAAGTTCTTTAAACATTTCTATTTGTTGGGGGTGGAATCATGTCCTCCAAAAAAGCGTGTTCAGTTCCCAACCCCTTGCATATAGGACCTTGGAGGATATTGTTAGTCAAGATGTATTCAAACTGAGTGAATGTGGGCTTTAATCCAAAGTGGCTTATAAGTAAAGTACAGGAAATTAGACACAGGAATATAAAAACCTCACGTGGAGGAGAAAAAGCCAGAAGTCAACAGAAACCAGAGGAGAAAGGACACGACATCACCATGTGCATTGCCATGTGACACAAAAACACCCAAAACCAGCCCTAGAATGCCATAGTTTTCTGGGAGAAAATATCACCTGCTGACACTTTGATTTTGGACTTCTCCTACCCTTAAAACCGTGAGCCAATAAATTCCCATTGTTTAAGCTAACCCATATATGATATTTGTTTTAGCAACCAGGAAACTAAAACACTATGTTAGCAGATGGTAACAAATGGTAACTGATGACAAATAATGTAAAAGAAGCATGTGGTTTAACTTATTGTATGCTTGTATTTTTATCACACAATAATACTTTGCCAGAAAAAAATAGAGAATAAGTATATAATATGTGACTTAAGTCCAATTTATATAAGGAAATGAATACTTGTTTAAATAAATTCAAATATTAGTCAAGATTTAAAATATTTGAATAACAATATAAACCAATTTAAACTATTTGTTATTTCTAACACTACTCTCAGGTGCAGAAAACATGTTCTTTCCAAGTGCACATGGAAATTCACAAAGATAGATTATATTTTGTCCATAAAACAAACCTCAATAAATTTAAAAGACTGAAAGAATAAACCAAAAAAATCTGACTACAGCAGGATTAAATTAGGAGTGAATATCAGTAAGACATCTGAAAAATCCCAAACATTTGGAAATAGTAAACAATACAATTCTGAATAAAAATGCGTCAGGGAATAATGCAAAGTGGAAATTAGAGTATATTTTGAACTGAAATATAATGAAAACACAGTATATTATATTTTGTGATATTCAGCAAAGCAATACATAGAGGGAAATTTATAGCTTTAAATGACTATTTTAGGGAAAAATAAAGGTGTAAAATCATTGATCTATGCTTCAAATTAAGCAAGGAAAATGAAAAATCCATAAGTCTTTGAAAGGACTAGTAAAATTAAGAAATCCTTAGTAAGAAAAGTCAAGGAAAATTGAGAATTTATAGACTATTAATATCAGTAACAAAAGAAGGGATATCACTACAGGTCTTACAGATAATAAAAGGCCAATAATGGAATATTATGATCAACTTTATACCATAAATTTGACTACTTAGAGGAAATGACTATATTCTTTGATAGATACAAGTTTCCAAAACTGATATTAGAAAAAATAGATAATCAAATTAAACCTATATCTAGTAAAAATATTGAATGCTTAATCTATAACCTTTCCACAAATCTAACTCCAGGATCAGATGGCTTCATCAAGTGAAAGCTATAAAACATATAAGAATAAATTATACCATTTTAACACAAACTTTTTCAGATTACAGAGGAAAAGAGAACACTGTTCAATTTGCTTTAGGAGGTCAGCATAACTCTGATATCAAAAGCTAACAAAGGGAGTGGATGTGGCTCAAGCAGTTGGGTGCCTGCCTCCCACATGGGAGGTCCCAGGTTTGGTTCCTGGTGCCTCCTAGAGAAGACAAACAGTGAGTAGACAGCGAGCAGACATCTAACAAAAACAATGAGCAGGCATTGATCAAAAACAACGAGCAAAAAGACAATGAGGAAAACACTGAGCAAGACAATGAACAAACAAGGAGCAGACAATGAGAATTAAAAAAAAAAAACGAGTAGGGAGCGGATGTGGCTCAAGCAGTTGAGCACCCACCTCCCACATGGGAGGTCCCAGGTTCAGTTCCTGGTGTCTCCTAAAGAGAAAACAAAACTGACAATGAGCAGACAATGAGCACAAACAATGAGCACAAACAACAAGCAAAAACAATGAGCAAACAGACGAGGGAGCCATCTTGGGGAGAATATAAAAAACTTTTAAAAAGCTAACAAAGATAGTAGAGAAAATTAAAATTGCAGAACAATATTGTTCTTAAAAATAGATGCAAAAATACTTAACAAAATTACCATTACATCTAGCAATGTATTAACAGTAACACAATTTTTTTAATTTGAAAAATCAATGTAAATCACCATATTAACATATTAAGGAAAACTCATATGATCATCTTTAAAAATGAAGAAAAAGCACGTTTATGTTTAAAAAATAAAAACTCTCACCAAACTAGGAGTAGAAATGAGTTTCTTCAATCTAATAAAGTGCATCTATGAAAATATCATAAGGTAGTATCATACTTAATCATGAGAAATACATCTAACCTGTATGAGAGCCTACAAAAGTATTGAAATAATACATTAATTCAGTAAGAGTATTGAACACATGTTCAATATACAATAAATTGTTTCTATATACTGTAATGAAAATTTCAATTTACAATTGCATCAAGTTTCAAATATCTAATAAAAATCTAACAAAAGATGCGTGAGACCTCTCCACTCAACATTATAAAACCTTGCTGAGAGAAATAAAATAGTACAAAAGGGAGGGATATACCACAAATAGTTGCTTAAAGTGATTTAAATCTCCAGAGTCACTAATCACATGAAAACTGATTGAAATTGAAAATTCGATTTCACAACTATTATAAGTAATGTTTGATGAACTATGAGGCATGCTTCATGGGATGCTAAGGAAACAGTAATTGGAGAGTTTTGTTCTTATAAACAGAAAAGGAGTAGAGGTAGAATACGGAATCCATGAGAATATGAGCTTGTCACTAACTCCTAGAACTATTGTGTGTTGAAACCTGACTGAACTCTCAGTAAAGTTATGCTAAACCAAACTTTTTTTTTAAAGTTCACCTTTGCAAGTAAGTAGGATTGCTAGATTGATAACAATGCAAATATCTTTCAGTGAGGCATTTAACAAAATCTGCTATGATCTCCTGGAATCCAAGATCAAGAAATACGGATTGACTATTGAAGGGGAGGAGGTCATTTCCCTGAACATCTATATCTCATAGGAAGTGATTTATGAGTTGCTTAGAAAACCTGGTAAAAGCTCTTTGGTGGGATAAGGCAGGCTGCTTAAATTTGTTTTCTTTTATTGAACTACAAGAGTATCTTGAAATTACAGTGGAAGGAAAAAAAAAACTCAAGAAAGCATGAGAAATAGGAAAGGATAATGCCACCTTGTTTGCCTGTTTCACAGGTCTCTTGCAAGTGTAACAGAGTAGGATGTGACAGGTCTTGGTAAACTATAAAAGGGCATACAAATGAGCAGCACTGTTGTTAACTTGACTAATTCATGCCAAACCTTCCATTTTTTCTATTTACTTTTTTTACGAGTTGCTTGGGATATATTTAGTACAAATGTTTTGTAAAGGGGTGGTATATAAGGCTATAGAGACATTTTCTCACTTGCATTAAAATCTATAGAA
>JAQZBX010008955.1:10586-47171 GCA_029593785.1 Cabassous unicinctus | reverse complement strand
AGATAGCAGCAGGGGTGGTTAGTAAAAAGGAGACTGGAGACAGAAAACCTTTTGTTCCCAGAGTTCGTTTCATGTAGAGATTGGGAGGTGAATGGCTTTGAAATGAAATGGGTTTATGAAAAGAGTTGCTAGGTCACAGGAAGCAGGGCTGTCAGGCCGCTTTGAGAAGCCGGGTTCTTTTCTGTTTTGTTTTTTTATTAAAACTTAGATTAATCTTAAAAGAGTTTAGCCCTTTTACCTGGTTTACTTTTTTCCTTGTTTGGGGGAGGGCAGGGTTTGAGGTGGAGGGATATTTAGGTTTGGGAAGGTTTCCCTCTTTCTGTTTTATTTCCCCACCTTTTTTTATAACAGGGCGGTATAAGGGAATCCTGTACTTTACGTATGATTGTTCTCCAAAGCCACAACTTCTCTAATTAAAAAAAAAAAAAATCAGACTCTGAAAAAAATGATCACATTACAATTTCTTTGTCAGTTTTCAAAAGTTGGGGGGTGGGCGGGGCGTTCGCAGTACCTTGCCCCACTGGCCAATGACGGGGCGGTATGCAAATGAGGCCCGCCGCGGGCCCGCCCGGATCAAAACAGTGAGCTCAGAGGCGCTGGGGAGCCCTGCGTGCCGCGCGCGCTCGCCGACTGCGCCCGGAGCCCTTTTCCTTTGCATTGAACGTCCCACTCCATGGCGGGCCGGACGCTCCGGTCCTTGATGCAGTCTAACTAGTTGGGGAAAACCGCTCAACCACCACGGCCGAAATGAAGTATAAGGTAAGGGGAGGGCGCCCTCTGATGAGGCTTCCTTTTAAATTCGGCGCTGTGCCTGCCTGCGTGTGGGTAAGTGTGCAAGGGTGTGCGAGTCTGTGTGCCTTGCCCACTGTGGCACCAGCCTGGTTGGCACACAAGCAGGCTGATACCTGCTCTTTAGTAATAGTTCTCAGAAACCCGGCTCCATTCCCCTGACAGTTGCCAGGAGAAAGAGCCGAAGTTTACTTAGAGCTCGGTTACAGCCGCCCGGGTAGAGCCCGGGTCTCTAACTTGAGGCGGAGCAGGCATCAGCTCAGGACTCGCCTGCTGTCCTGGCTTGGCCGCCCCTGCCCGGGAGCCCGAAGCAGAGCGGACTAAGAAGTGCTGCGTCTCTCAGACTGGCTAGTAAGTTTTTCAGACCTTGCTTTAGGTGTTTTGCTTTTCGTCTGGGAAAGCAGTTTGCCTTATCATATGTACTTTTGGTTGGAGAGAGAAAAAGTCCCAGGTACTGTTATGCAGCTGATGAAGGAGAATTTGGGCATCCTTAGGTGAAGTCAGCTGTAAGGGCAAATGAGCGTTAGCCATTTCTCGAAAACACTTTTACTGTGCCTGAAGCTCTACAGAGGGTCCAAATACTTCGGCAGCAATATTTTCCCATGAATTTTACACTGTTGGGTGCTTATTCATGGCTAAAGGATTATAACTTGCCCAGCATGTCCCATTTTGAATGAATTGGGCATGATATTTCCTTAGGTTGATGAGTACCTCTATTCTAAAATAGACAAGTCCTAGCACTTTTAAACAAAAGTGCCATCGTTGAAATGAATTTTGGCAAGGAGGTTATGCTTCCAGATTGACAACTTCTTTGACCTGCCTGGTCTTCAGGATTGTGCTGAGAGTTGACACTGCTTTCCTTCCAAACGGTCCAGCTCCTGACCCATCCTTTTTTTTTTTTATTGTGAGGTTGTAAATGCTGGGTTCTGTCTAAGAGCCACTGGCTAACACCAGTGATAAATCTTTTGTTCAAAAGCTATAAATCTAATTTTCAAAAGTCTGTCGTAATTAATGCATGAGTTACAGTACTCCTTGGAAAGGTCATGACTGTCTGAAGAAACACGTATCCGTTTCTATGCGATCAGCTTTCCCTCATGTGCATCAGTAAGGAAGATCAGAGGAATGGACAGTCCTGAAGACGTTAACATTCCACTTTGGAATGCACCTAGAAACAAACTCTTCTACCTGGCCCGAATGTTCTGTTTCTTCAAGTGGCTCACCCTGTATTTCCACCGTTGCCTTGTGTGGAACAGTGAAAGAACTAGATAATACTTAGCCTGGGGAGATTTTTTTTTGTTCCTCTTCTGTTGCTGAATGCCTTGGTTTCATAAAAACTGGCCTGTGGTAAAAAGAGAGAATAGGTTCGTGCATTTATTATCAGAGAGTTTACATGACTGAAATTAACCGTGAATGCTGCAAATCTAGAACGTGACAGAAGTTGCAAAGTCTGAAGTCACTTTTTATTCAGTGACCTCATCATGCTTAGCTATACTCTTATGGAAAAACAACATCAGGGCAGCTGGCAGTGTAAACTGTGATTAGCATTCGTGGAGAAAACCTACCCTCTGCCAGATTTACCAGTGTGGGACACCCGCTAAACGATATGACCATGTGCCCTTTAGCATTTATTAACTTGTAGACCTTTCATAAGCAAAATAGCTGACTTCTCCAATCGAACAAATGACGGCTTGGACATCTTGTGATGACCATAAAAATGAATCATCAGCTGGAAAAATCTGATTTCTCTTTCTTATAAAGTCCACTTTCTCTCTAGTTAATAATGGACAGCCTTGTGGAAAGGAGAGAATTTTGTCCTTTTAAGTAGAGGAGATGGCACAAAGGTGATAACCTGTTGAGGTTTACCGTGACAACACAAGATCGTCATTCTTAACTCTCCCAATAACTGTCTGAGGTGGGTGTTGTTATTACAGAGGGTTTCAAATGTGGAAATTGTGGCATACAGAAGCTAAGTAATTTATCCAATGCCACACAGCTAAAAAGGGGTGGAGCTGGTTCTCGGCCTAAGGTGGTATTTTCCAGAATTCAAGATTTTAACCACTACTGAGAGTAAGAGAAAGCACCATCTGCATCCTGTATGGGTGGGTGTTCTCTTCGCCCAGGAAGTTTAAGACTCTTTATTACATTCCAAGTATTTCTGCAGGATTGATTTTTTTTTTTTTTACACTGTACAAAACAAAATGAAATGCATGTTATTTGTTTGAGCCACTCTGGTAGTAAAACCAGATAATTATTGGATTGTAAATTCCTGGAGCCAGGAATTACCTTTTAAATGCTATGTTGCCCCATATCTCATAAATTTAGCACAATCAGACTTTAAAATGTTTCACTGAGAGATTAATAATTCAGGCCCTGTAAGATTTTTTTTAACTAGATTATCTGCTTTGGCTGCTTCAAGGATCACACCTGAAGACCAGCCAAATTCCACTTACTGTGCACTTAATATACACAGGCTGGACTGCTGTGTATTTACAAGAATCTTCAGAACCGTGGAATGTAAGCTATTACTTTGGGTAAACTTTTTTTGTAAGTACCTATAGAGTCTATTTTTATTTCATTGTATGTTTTTTATTTGTTCACAGAAAGGCTGCCATGACTTTCATGTGTCCTTAGTATTCCATTTCTCTTAGGAGGTGTTCAGTCTGTGGTTATATGATAGTAAATTCCAGGGGCTTAATTTATTGAGTTTTCTACCAGCTTCCATGAATTGCAGAGTATGTTCTGAATGGGGTCCTCTATGGCCTCAGCTTGCTTGCCCATAGAAAGCTCTGCCTCTGAGGTGGCACAGGTGGGTGGTTGTTGCTGTTTTCTGAGGCAATTGAAGGTGTGTGGCTCTGTTTGAAACTCCACCCATTTCTCATCGAATTGGGCCCTCTGGGTGATCAACCAGGGTGCTGGCTGTCTGGCAGCCCTCTGTGGCTTTATAAACTTTTTGACCCCTTATGCACCTACATTCAAATCGTAAATTATGTGTCTAGTCTGTCATATGACAAATTCATTGTTAAACTTTTTGATTGAAGAAAAGTATAGATGTAATTTACAATACTATTAACAAAGCTTCCATCTGAAGCTCAGATTTCTGTGTCCTGGTTGAAGAGCAGGGAGGTAGATGGGGAAACAAGAAAACCTTCGGAAAGGACTTTGGCAAGTTTTCAAAATGATGGAGGGTCTTCTGTTTAATCAGTAAGGCCATTTATGACCTATATAATTCCCAGGTCTTTTCTTGCTGTGATACATTGGTTTTAAATTCTTTATTCTCCTCTAAATGAGATTGTTGCATCTAATCCAAATTAGGGACTCCTGCCCTCCCCTCCCTTTTAAAGTTTTCATGAGACCTGTGAACTCAAAAGCACCAAAAGATGCTTTGAAAAGATAGTAACTTTTTTTTTTTTTCAATTTTATATTTATATTTGTAGCAAACCCATTTTTGGAGCTAAATGACTTACCTACCCAGAGATGAAAGCCTTTCTAGAATTGAAGGTAGTACTCTGATCATACCAAATTTAGCAAGTTGCAGTGTGTATGTGACATACCAAGGATTCCTTTAGCATCCTTTCATTGCTGGAGTACACATCAGTCCTCTTCTCAGAATTCATCAGTGGCTTCCTGTCTGACCCACAGTCTTCTAAAAACATCTTCCTCTTTAGTTTTCAAGCCCCGTTTGCAAATCCCCACCCCTACCCCTTGTGTCCTTATGACCTCATCGTCTCATTTTTTTTTCATCCAAGCCTCCTTTATGCTTCTCTAATACCAGAGTTTTGTAGTTCTCGCCTCTCCCACACACACGGATGCGTCACCCTTAAAGCACACTCTTTCCCCCTTATCTTTGCCCTGCCGCCTTCTCCTTCCCTGTGGGAAATCTGAATCCCTTTCTGCTCTCATTCATTTGTCCCTGTCCCTGTGCCTACATGACTTGGTCTGTTACTTCCCATTGTCATTTACCCACTCTATAAAACAATCAAGAGCCTAACTCTTTGTCTCCTTGACTATTCTACAATCCCTTAAAATAGACTTTGGGTTTTTCACCTCTGCCCTACTCTGTTAGCACTGCCTTACTTATTAACCTCTTTGAATCAAGTCACTATCTAAATGATACCCTGTGAACATAGGATGCTTATTGAAACTGTGCAGTTTTAAGTAAACCCATTGAATACAAGAGAGACCCACCCTTTATTCCCCATTGGATACAAGAGAGACCCACCCTTTATTTGTCTGTAGAGGCAGATTGCTAGACAAGTCCTTGAATAAAAAGTCTGATCTGGGATCTGTTAAGGCCTTTGGGAGCAGAGACTTGGTCATACATATTCTTGTATTAGAGACTAGATAGAGAGTGGGCTTTGGCATAAGTAGGGCATGTCTGTTTTTTATGGCTTAAAGTTTTGTAGCCTTGAGCTTGGTAAGCTTCCTGAGCTTATCTATAAAGTAGGGATAATAATAACTGCCTTATATGATTGTTGTAAGGCCTATATGAAATAATATAGGAATATAACGTACTTACGACAGTTAAGTAGACAATGCTAGCCATCCCCAGCTATCCTTGTGTAGTAGGTGCTCAATAGATATTGAAAGGACAGAGTGGCCTTAAGACCTGGTGAAAAGATTATGTCAGAGTCCCGGGTCCTAAGTTAAGACAGCTGAGTGCTGTTGAGTATTCCATGGACCCCAGATATTTACTGCAGAAATGCACATCCCAGTCTTCGGAATTTACCAGCAAACCTACTGCACATGACCCTGCTTGCATGTCTTTAAACGGCTTTGGCATCTTCTTTATTAGTAATAAGACCTGACATTCCTTAAATTACAGGACCTTGCCCATAGTAGCTACACAACAAATACTGAATTTAATATTGAATTGCGTAAAATGCACATACGAATTGCTATAAAAAAAGTCTTGCTATAAAAAAGTCTTGACATAGGGGAAAGGACATGAGTTTTGTTCCAAATCCCAGTTTTGTTACTTTCTAACATTACAATTTTAGGTAAGCTACTCTAAGCCTCCATTTCCTCATTTATAAAACACGAGTGATAATACCTGTCTCATCAGATGGTTATAAAGATGTAATAAATGAAAATAATCTTTTTAGCACATAATAATCACTTAATAAATGGCAGTTATTATATGACATGTTATAAGACATACACTTACAGATGTGTAGCTATAGAAGCATTATATCGACAATAAAGTAAGAGGAAAGAGTCACTAGAATTGTTTACTCATAGCAAAAATATTAGTGAGAGACAGAGTAAGACGACAATATAAAAAGCCAAAGCTGAACTGGTGGGGGTGGGGGTACAGAAGTTCAGGGTACACTATATTCTTTATCCTATTTCAGCCAATTAGAGTGACGCAAATGTAAAGTAAGAGGTCTTGGTCAACTGTTTTTAGAACATTTTAGTGTTAGGAAAAAACCTAAACAAATTGGTTTGAAATGCTTGCCACTGGGACTGCGGCACAGCTCTGCAGTAACATATAGACTGAATTACCGGGCCTTCTTGCCAAGGCAAATAAAACAGGGTCACTGGGAAGAAACGCTATATTTCCAACTTAAAATACCAGAGAAAAGCTGCCTGTTTCCTAGGTGACAGATGACCACAAAGAGTATGGGCATGAAAAAGGGACCAAAAAAAAAAACCCCCAAACACCCTGTTTATACTTTGTCAACAAAACCGCCTCCCCATCTTATTGACACTGAACATTCCTGTGATCTCCCTTTGGTAATTCTTGCTGGCTGATGAGGACTCACACACCGGGAACGATACAGCCTGGCTGAGAAGACGCTCTTCCGGAGGAATCCTAACTTAAAGATCCTAACTTAAAACCTTGCTTGCTGCTGCCCTACTCCACCCGCCATTGGCAAGGCTGATTGTTTTAGAAGGTGGTATTAGCAGACAATATGTTATAGATGAATTGAGGCATATACTTTGAGGAAGGTGGAACAGGCACTCCAGAAAACAGTGGTGGTGTGTGACAGCGATTTTTCATAGCTGATATGGGGGATGGGGGCCCTGATTATGGTGACTTAGAAATTGCCAGTGGAATGGTTCCCAATGTGTATCCCTGGGCCCCACTGTGGACTACTAAATCCCCATTTATTCTTTAAAAAAATAGCTAATCCCTTTCTCCCCCAGCCCTCTCTCTAATAGTCCAACCATTACTGGTGTTTAAATCATGTTTAAGTAGATGGTTCATGATCCTTATTCAAAGGCTAGGTCCAAACATTTGCAAGTGTCATATTTCTTTGTAAATCTCCTTGGTGTGTATACTGCAGATTCGAATTTCTCTTGATATTTCTAATATGTCAAGGTAATAGTTACAAAAAATGTTCTTTATGTGGAATGCTAATGTGTATGTTCAACAGAAATGAAGATTGAGCAACCATGAATAGGTAAAAATGCAAGCACTGCAAATAAGAATGCTTGCTGGCTCCTTTTGAATTTAATTATAATTTCTTTCTTTGCTCTTTTGGGAGGGGGTGGTGGTGGCTTATCTGTGAAGTTCAGTAGAAAGTTGCAGTAACCCAAACATATATAAGGTTAAGATTTGAGCCAGTTTTTCTTTCATTTACCAAATAAAGGATTATGTATTTAGGCAGTATTAGGTGCCATTAATATTTTTCCTGAGTTCTTTTAGTTCTGGGGAAACACTACAGTACCTCTTCATAATAATGAATTTCCTTCATCTCATTACTTTATATTTACTGTGTTACCCTAAATTTAGTACCTTACTCCCACAGGAGTCTGGCTAACTCAGGAGCTCATCTAGGCTTCTCTGTCCCCCAGACTCTGTGCCTTCAATAAAGAAAAAAACCAGGCTTCTCCCCCAATACCCAGTAATATGCCAAGCCAGCAGAGAGGGAATAGCAGTAAAGTGGATTTTTCAGACACTCCAGACTTCTTCCTGGAGTTCAGAGTCCTTAGTATCTAGCAGGACCTATCAGTAGTCTCTCAAGTTTTTTGGTGTTTTTGTTTGGTTTGAATTAATTAATCATTTGTGGCATGACTTCGAATTTGGCAGCAAATGGGTTAGTGGACCAGCAGACCTGCAGCACTGTCACAGACAGTTCTAGAAGAACAAAATGTGGAAATCCTCTTGCCCCTGAGTGCTCCTCTGGGATAGAACTTCAGTGCCAGTCTCAGATTCACCACTCTTTTTCACTCAGAGCTAAGTGTGACGAGCACATCCTTAAATGGGGGTAGGTAAGGGAATAATAAGAATACAGTTAGCCCAGAAGCATTCTTTCTCTCAATAACCCCATTCACCGTGAAGCTAGACTTCTAAAGAGACAATCTCACAGAGGCACAGAGGCCCTTGGACTATTCCTTGATTCCTTTTAAAGATTACCTTGTCAGTTAGGGAACATGTACAGGGACCAAATCAAAGATTTATATCAGTACCTGTCTTTTTCCCTCCCAAATCCTAAATCCACTCAAGGCAGACCCATTAGTAAGAAATATACTTGCATGCTATCCTTTATTTTCAGCTTTAAAAAATTATCAGATAGATCATTTTGTGGGTCTGTACCCATGTTTTACAAACCAGAAAAATGGGACATCTGGCCTGACAATGGGAAGGATATTTGAAACTGGGACAGTCTTGGCAAATTCAGGAACATGTGGTCACTCTAGATGGTCAATGAGAGCTGCCCCAAAGATCAATCAACTGTTGAAGGCATTATCCTTTTCCCTGACGACAGCCTTTGGCAGAAAATGATCAAAGAGGCATCTTTTAATGGACTCAGGCAAAGTTTTCACAGAGTTGGAAATGACATCTATTTGTAAGTAATACGGTGTTCCTTCTTGATCCTTTTTCTTTGCAGAAATAGGCATCTTTAGAAATGAAGGGGAGCCCATTTTGAAATGCCGGAATTGGCTTGGAACACCTGAGAACGCTAAGCAGCCAGGGGGATTGTATTTCAATTGTTCTCCTTTTAAAGCTGGCGGAGTAGTTCTCGGAGCGTCTGCATCAAGCCTCTGCCCTCCTTTATTAAGATCTTAATTACAGATGCAGCTCACTTCATCGCTGGAGGGAAAGAATTTAGTTTCTCTGAACTGTGCCTGTTTTTGGTGTGGCAGCAGGTGGAATCATGATGAGATCATTTCTGGTTTGTTTTCTTTTCCTGGAGGACTTTTTTTTTTTTTTTTTTAATTTGAAGGGGAGGAGTACAGTTCTTAAGACACAATTTCATGAGCTCATAAAAGGGTAGTAATAACAGTGCTTTGATTTTATAGAGCCCCTTTCTTCTGCAGAAATCAGAGCGCTTCACATATATAAGTTTATGAATCCTCGTAATAGTCTTATAAAGAAGAATATGTTCATTATCTCCGCATTGCAGATGGGGAAACAGAGGCACAAGAGCCAGTGATCTCATGGTCATTAGTCTTACATAATTCAGTCTAGAGCCCACTCCTCCATCCAGGCTTTCTCATCCTCGGCACTATCGCCATCTTGGCTCAGACAATGCTTTGTTGTGGGCTGTTGTAGGATGTTGAGCAGCTTCCCACACCTCTACCCACTCGATGTCCCCCCACCCATTGTGACAACTGAAAATGTCTCCAGACATTGCCAAATCCCCTCAGATGAGAACCACTGGTCTAAGCTCTCCTACTTCCTTCTGCTTAAAAATAAGCGCCTCCCTGGTTTTATGCAATAGTACAAAAATACCCCCTTAGAACTGTTGGCTATATTTTATCCTGACTAGGTTGAGCTTAATGAAACAGGCCCTAACGAAAAAGAAACTTCCACTTGATATGCTTACCCCCATTTTGTTCAAGTGAATTCCACCAAAATACATAGGGTCTCACACAGGACACCAGGCATCTCTAAGGCAAACTTAATTCTCCCACGTCTTCCTCTGGCTTCTGTATGTTCTCTATATACCTCATAATGGGGGCATGCATTTAGAACTGGGCCTTTTAAGAAAGCTATTTATTCTCATAAACTGTTGAATAATAGACACATGTAAGAGCTTGTCTGTACACCTAGTCATAGAACAATTTCATGCTGAGGGTTTCATCTGCTCCCATAGCCATCTTTCCCCTTCTTCTAGCTGAGAAATGCACTTGCAGTGTTGAGAGCATATTCCCTCTCAGCCAAGCATATAGATCCATTTTTTATAATCCTTTGAGGACCTTGCATATTAAGTGGGATAATAGCAATCAGGCACCAATACCTAGGCCAGGTGACAGGTAAGGGGCCCAACAAGGGGTGGCATCCAGGTCCCACCAGCTGGGTTGTGGCTGCCAGTTTATGTAGGTATTGGTCTTGGTGGGTTTAGATATAACTTCAAACCTTGGTGCAGTTAAGATATACGGGAACATAAAACTAGGAAGACCTTTTCCTGCTTTCAAATACTTCATTAGGCATTATAACTTGTGTGTTTTGATTTTTAAGAAATGATTTTATTTTTTTTTTAATATACCGTAATATAGTGAGTTGGTGTTTCCTACCTCTTTATAACTTAATTCTCATTTCTCTTCTCCAAGTACCTGGATGTTAAAGGGAATTGTCTAGACGGGCTGATAGATAGGATCCAGTGCCAGCACTGTAATATTGGCCAGAATCCAGGTGGTGGTTTTATTGTTAATAAAAGCTATCTTTTGCGTGAGTGGGTGTCAGGCCTTCATGGTTATATGGCGCCTGTCAGATTTATCTAGGGACAGAACCCCGAAAAGTGTATGTGCTTGCCCCATGCTTTTGATCCTTTGCCAACATACTGTACTTAAATCTATCAAAACTAGGCAACCTGGGACTCTTCCAAGGTGTAATAATAGCAGCAGTGCTAAATTCTAAGGTAGAGAAGATCCTCAGGAAGATGCAGCGACCTGGTCCAAAAAAAAAAAAAAATTCTAGATTGAGAGGGGAGACAGATGCAGCTTCTGGCTCTGCTGCTAACCTACATGTGGCCCTGGACAATATACACTAGGGCTCTGGGCTGTAAAACAAGGAGATTGGATTAGAATGATCTGCAGGATCCCTTCTTTCTCTAAAATTCTCATCTAGGCAGCTAGGGTAACTTCTGGTTCTAATAGCCATAGAAACCTTGGCTTTCTTCCCTCTTCTTTTAGACCCTGGGGAGTTGCTTGGATAAATCTCAAAGACCACAGGAAAGTGGAGAATAGAGTTTTAAAGACACATATATTAGTTCCGATCACCAGACTTGTGAGAAGCTAATTTATTTTTCTCAAGGATTGTCAGCAAGTTCATCCTCCACCACTGGGTGAGAAATAACAGAAGTTGACTATGAAGAGCCACACACCACACCCACACACTCCCCTACCTACCAACCCAGGTAAAACTTGTCTAAAGTGAAGCAGAAGATTTGTTCTAGGCCTTGGTTAGTTCGTGGAAACAAATCGCAACCTGTGAACATTTCTGTCCTGCACCAACTTCAACCATGAAAGTAGATGGCATTCGTTCTCCTGCCAGGAAAAAAAAGGAGCCCAGAATTTGAGAAAACACTTATTTTTTTTTTTTCATTTAAAACTTTTATTGAAGTATATATCATTCACACATGAACACCCATAAACAGTAAGTGTATAGTAAAAGTTGTGAACTTACAAAACAAGCATGCATATCATCCTACAGGGCTCCCACACATCACCCCACCACCCACACCTTGCATTGTTGTGAAACTTTTGTTACAAACTGTGAAAGAGCATCGCTTAAACATTACTACTAACTATAGCCCATATCTTACATTTGGTGTATTTTTCCCAACCCACCTGACTATTAACATCCTGTATTAGTACTATACATTTGTTACAGATCATGAGACAATGTTCTCATATTTGTTCTAACTACAGCCCATCTTCTACCACTGGATTCCCCGTGTTATCAGTCCCACGCTTTGTACAATCCATTCAAAGTGTACACTCAGTGACTTTCATTTTCATCACAGAGTTGTGCTGTCATCACCTTAATTTTAGACTTTCTCCAAAAGGAAAAATCCCATATTCCCCTATTGTTGTCCGTTAGAATTAATATATCTTCTTTGCCATTGCTATAAAAATATTACAATATTACTATTAACTATAGTCCATAAGTTACATTAGTTGTAATTTTCCTGAGGAAACATTTTTATTGTGGTAACATATATACAACATGACATTTCCCACTTTAACTACTTTAAAGTGTATAACTCAGTGGCATTAATTACATTGACAGTCCTGTGCTACCATCACCACCATCTGTTACCAAAACTTTTCATCACCCCAAACAGAAATTCTGTACCCATTAATTATTAACTTCCTGTTCCCAACCCCTACCCAGCCCCTGGTAAACTCTAATCTATTTTCTGACTCTCTGAATTTTCTTATTCTAGCTATTTCATGTAAGCTGAATCATATGATATTTGTCCTTTTGTGTCTGGCTTATTTTATTCGACACAATGTCTTCAGGGTTCACCCATGTTGTAGCATGTATCAGAATTTCAATCCTTTTTTTTTCCCTAATTGACTATATTTTTTCTTTTTGGTGTACAGTTCTATGAGTTCCGCCTCCACCCCCCCCCCCGCCCCCACTTGCTTACTGTGTCCATTCACTGGGTGATTTCTGTGTCTGTTTCTTGCCTTTTCTTCTCATTTTTCTCCTCCAGGCTTCACCGAGATTTGATCCCAGGGACCTCCCATGTGGGAGAGAGGCACTCTGTCACTTGCGCCACCTCAGTGCCTGGCTTCTGGTGTGTGTGTTGTCTTGGCTCTCCCCTACGTCTCTCTTTTGTTGCTTCATCATCTTGCTGCGTGGCTCACTGTGTGGGCCCAGCTCGCCTGCTCGCCTTTTTTTTATTTTACCAGGAGGTCCCAGGGAGCAAACCCAGGTCCCTCCATATGGTAGACGGATGCCCAACCACTTGAGCCACATCTGCTTCCCTTCATCCCTTTTTGTGGCTGAATAGTATTCCACTGCATGGCTGTACCACATTTTGTTGATCCATTCATCTGTCGATGGACACTTGTGTTGTTTCCACCTTTTGGCTATTGTCAATAATGTCGCTATGACCATTGGTGTACACATATCCGTTCAAGTACCTGTGTTCAACTCTTTGGGGTATATACCTAGAAGTGGAATTGTCAGGTCAGATGGCAATTCCATGTTTAACTTCCTGAGGAACTGCCAAACTGTTTTCCACAATGGCTGCACCATTTTACATTCTGATCACCAATGAATGAGGTGTTCTATTCTTCCGCATCCTTGTCAACACTTGTTATTTTCTTTTTTATTTTTAATGGTCAACCTGGTAGATGTGAAGTGGTATCTCATTGTGGTTTCAAGGAAACACCTTTTAACCTCAAAGTTATGCTGACGTATCATGTCGCCAAACCTGGTAGGATAAAAATCTTTTCTGAGCTCCAAATATCCAAATTTGTAATAAGCTTCAGATCTGCTCATCGGCTCTCAAGAAGTAGTGTCACTTTGGCACATCAACCATTAAAGTAGCGCCATGCTCTCAATGGTCCCGCAGAAAATAGAAATGGTGAATGTGGAAGAGACATCAAGATACCTGAACCTGGGAGCCCTCTGGGCAACTCTGCAAATGGTGTCATCCCACAGTATATACAGGGGATACTCACCGTACCTCCTGTTGGGGCTGCTGCCACACCAAAGAGTAATTCTTTGGGGAAGGGCCTTTGGGAAGCGTGTGTCAGATATGGCGGTCCTTAAAGCATCCCCCACTCAGACATGCTCAAAAGAGAATGTTATGGCTAAAGCTCACAAGGCTGGAAAATCTAAGAAAACTTGAAGAGTGGGGGCAAAGTGAATGGCATAAAGATTCAGAGAGGGCCTAAGAGATTGAGGTAAGCCCTGTGATTTGTGACATTCATAGGGCTTTAGAAGAAGTGCATGCCAGAAAATAAAAATCGCTAGTGAAAATGCAGTCTAGGTGCCTGAGGAATCGTTGGTGGGAAATGCTGGACACTCCTCACCGGTGGTCATAAGTATGACCAGGGATTACTGGGACCTGATAGGGCCCCACCGCTGCCTTTCTGTGAGCTAGTTCAGATCAGCTCATGAAAACTGTGTGAGAAAGCAACCGGCAAATATCATTCAGAAAAAACTCCGATGTGCTATGCACCTTATCATCTAACTCTCTTTCTTCAGAGTTCCATATCTCCTACTTCACAATCCCAAGAGGATCCAACTCTTAAAGAATTGAGTGTTTGACGTCTTCAACTGAAAGACCCCAGGCATAAACTGGGTATCTCTCGGAGAATGAAAATCCTAACACTTGCAAACTTCCATGTGTTCTGCCCAGGACCATTACCTTCCTTTGGGAAAGCCCATAATATCCCCCTTAGGCCAAAGGTGATGGTGGAGGAAGAGGAGAAACAGGCCTAAAGTAGTTTGGCAGCCCTCAGGCTAAAGTGGATTTTTGTCAGAAGGCAGGAACAGGGGCTTTTTTCCCTCTTCCTCAGGGTGTCCTGAGGCTGACCTTGATGAAGTCCACCCCCACAGCTACTTCCCTTAGGACTGATTTCCCTGACTGTGGCCATGTCTTCTCTAGTGTCAGCAGACACACACGTCTGCTGTGTGTGTGTGCGTGTGTGCACAGAGTCCAGTGCTAAGCATGGGGTGTTGGGTACAGGGACATCACGTAGCTGAGAACAGGGCAGTCCTGAGGCCTTGGCAGGAGCTCCAGCCTGATAAATATAGAGTGAAGTAAAAATAATAAGAGGAAGCCAGGCCATTGATGATGCTATCAGTCGTACGGGGGTGACACGCCAGTCATTGTGTCTCATTTCTCTTCAAAGAACAGCTTGAATGGTCATGGAAAATACAGGTCACACCCCTCCGTATTTGGAAAGGCAGATCGTTTCCCTGGTAGCAGGAGTAATAAGCTTTCTTGACATTTTGATAGCACTGGGGGAAAAAAAAGGCTGGGTGGAGCAGGGGCTGGGAGTTGTCACATGACTCTGAGTTCTCTGGACCCACAGTTGTACAGCATTTTCTTACCACTACCCAGGCATAGCCTGGGAACCAGAACCAGCAGAACCCAAACGTTAGAGCAAAGCAGACTACTACACTGACGGGAGAAAAGGCTTTTTAAGCATCCAGGGTATTTGTTCTCTCTGGGATGGCCGGTTCCTCTTGGCTTTCCTGTTTGCTCAGTGGCTGTGAACACCAGGTCCGGGCTCCTCTGGACGTCACTGTCCTGTTTTAATAGGGAAGGGCAGGCGCTTTCCTGCTTGCTGTGGTCCCCTGTGTCCTCTGGCTGTGAGGCTTGAGTGACGTGGAGGCGCCATTTGTTTCTGGTTCAGTTAATTCATCTTCCCCTTGCCCCGCTCAAAATTTTAACCATCTTGCTGACTCGATAGAAAACAGTTTCATTCTCTCTACAGAGAACCAGGAGCTCAGAGTCCAGAACGCACTTCGATTTAGCAAATATTTAATGAGCGTGCATTATGTTATAGACATTGCGAGCAAAAGCTCTGGAAATGCACAATGAATAAGGCTGTCCTTGATCTTAAGTAGCTCACAGTCCTGAATGGGGCAATACAAATCATACTGTAAAAGGTACTATTACAGAGAACCGGGGAGGGAAGCATCCGGAGGGGTTGTTGAAAGATGACCGTTCTGGTTATGTGAAGGATGGGTTTTGAGGAGCAGAGAGGTTGAAGGCAGGAAAACCAGTTGGGAAGCAATTGCAGTACTCCAGAAAAACAGCTGCAGAGGGACTGAACTAGGAGTGGCCGCGGGGTGGAAAACAGGGTCCAGCTGCAGAAGACTGTTTGGGTTTCAGCTCTGAGCTTCCTAACTCAGGGCAGTTGTGTGCATGCAGTAAACCAAGGGAGGTAAAGCAGGGGCAAGAGAGTTTTGCACTTGTTGAGTCTGAGGTGAAGATGCCCAGGAGGCGAATGGAAATATGGGACTGGAGAGCAGAAGAAATGTCTAGGCTAGACATATGGATTGCAGGGTTACCTGTGTGCTTAGATGCCATCAGCACGGATGAGATTTCTGTAGAGAACGAAAATATAGAATGAGAACAGTTCAAAGGAGAGATCAAGGGATGGGTAAAGAGAGAAGAGGGAGAACCAGGAAGTGATGTCATAGAAGCAGAAGCGTTTTCAAGAAAGCTTGGGGTGGGGATCAGTGCCAGGCGCTGCTACAATTAGGGTTCCTTTAAATAGGATTATGACCCCAAAGGCCTATTTCAAATTCCGATTAGAGCCACAGCGTTTGTAACATGTGTATTTGACTTTAGGAAATATTGGCATAGTTATGGAGCTAGAAACAGGAGGCCTGAATTCTTGTCCCAGCTCTACAGTCTTGCCAGGTCACTTGGGCAAATCATTAACTTCTCGAGCTTCATTTTTCGCATTTGTAAGCGAAAGAGTTTTTCCATAAGTGTTTAAGGTTCCTTCTAGCTTTCAAGTTCTGTGCCTCAAGTGGTTTGGAGCTTTGCCAAGATATAGCTGCATTTCTAACTGCCAATCTCTGGGGGCTAAGCCTTCAACTAGATATAGAATTACCACAGCTCTCTTATCTCTCATTGATTTGTTTCTATTTTGACCTTCCCCTGCCCTGGAGATAAATACCCAAGGGGTGGGAAAAAGAATAGATCTTGAAGACACAAAGTGCCTCTCTTAGGTTTTTCTAAGATATTCAGATAGTGGGCTTCTAACTTTGTGGCCTCAAGGAATCACACCTTTGCACTAAAGAGGAAGGTCCCTCTCCTTGCCAGAGGAATTAACTCTTGCCTTGCCTACTTATGAATTCCTTGCATGTGCCCTTTGGAGGGAGAAGGGTCTGTGTTCCAGCTGAAGCTAATTTGGCCGTTATCTTCTTACTGAACTTTTGCCCCAACATCAAGCATTTTCAAAGGCCAAGTTCCTTAACCATGTCTTTAATACTTTTGATGTATTATATTCTACTGGAATCTAATGGGATTTCCCCATCATTTGTGCAGTAATCTCATTATTATTATGTCTCAAAAGGTCTCTTGATTGCAATCAATAGTTTCATTATATGCTGTTTGTGTAACAAGTGATGGCAGTGACCAGAACTCATTAACTCATTACTAATTCAGAGAAGTAGTGCTTTGAGACACAGTTCTTCTGAAATATAATTGTGAGCAAGAGAAATAGCAAGTGTATGTGTCTGTGTGTGTGTGTGAGAGAGAGAGAGAGAGAAAGATTAGGACTAGCTCTTTTTTTTTTCCATCAAACTTTTTTTTCTTCATTGAGGAAAACTTTAGGTATAGTAATATGCACAGATCTCAAGCATATAGTTCAAAAGCTCTTGTTTGAGGAAAGAGAGGAGGTGAAGTCGGTAGGGACCCTGAAGCCAACTGCCATACTGCAAATTACATAATCATAATAGCTTACTCGGTCTCAGGCATTGTTAAAGCACCTCACGTGCATTAACTCATTTAATCCGCACATCAAACCTACGTGGAAGGTACTATTCTCCTCATTCTTATAAAGATAATAGATGAGGAAACCAAGGCACAAAAGAGAAAAGTAACTGGCCCAAGTAACACACTATGACACAATACACTAAGACTATTTATTCTATAGACATAAAAGACATGAAAAGAATTGGTCGTCTTTAGAACAAGGAAATATGTGCAGTTACAAAGACATTGTGTAATAGAGCTAAGGTAGAGTAGAGTTCTGAGAAGAGAATTTGATTGGGGACCAAGAGACCACAGTTCTAGTTAGTGCCTCCTCTGCCACCGACAGTGTAGCCTTGGGCAAATGATAAACTGGTTTCCCCATTTCTGTTTTCTCATCTGTTCAATGGGGACACTGAGTTCTGTTTGGAAGGGTGGCTGGAATGTAGACGCTGGCTCTCTCTAGTGCTCTCACACTCCTGGCCAGCCAAGGCTGAGGAGATGTGTGAGTGTGTGAATAGGTGTCAGGCTGGCACTGGGGTCCCTGCCAGGAACAGCCGTGCCAAATGCGCTGTCTAAATACTAATCTCCGCGGGCACGGGGAAGACTGCTGGGAAATAATGGACAACCAATTAGGAAAATGCACCCACTGGTGCCTCAGTTGGCGCCGACAATAGGGCTCTCAAAGTTTTCCCTGAGTAGCAGCTCTGGGGGTACGAAACATTAGCATGCTGCTTGGCAGGTGGGGCGAAGGTTACTGGGACAGGAGACAAAGAATATCCAGAAAGACTCTGGCAGGGGATTTCTCGCTGCCTCTCATCAAGCCTGGCCCAGATCCGTTGCAGCCCTGTGTGGCTTGGCATCTCATCAGTGTGACCCACCTCCAGAGGCCTCGGGGTTATTTGTGCAGATGAGGCCTATAGTTCTATGCCGCTCTACTGTTTTCTGTTCCTCTTGTTTCCCTTCTTTGTAGCCAGTATAATTGCACAGCTCTCAACCCTCAGCTCCAACAGAACTGACCCCAGCTCTGTTACTTCTGATTTCATCTCGGGGCTGCCTTCCCAGTCTTCCCAATTGTTGAATGGACTTGGGAGAAAGGGACAGAGTCCACAGTGGTCAGCTCTCTAACCACAGTGCACCTCTGGCAGAGTAATTTCCATGAACTCATTTTGGGACAAAGGATCAGAATCTTGATTTCTGTAACTCTTTGGCTTTTCTTTTAAATTACTGGTCACAGAACACCCCAAAACACGGTAGATGGCAAACAGAGGAGGCTTTAGGATAATGATGGATGCTTAAGTGGCTCCACAAGCCAGGGTAGACGGCCGCACGATTTTCTCTTTGTGTATGTGAGCTTTTAATTGTTAGAAGGAACCCAAAGCTTCCTCGAATATGAATACTAACCAAAATCTGCACCCAAAACACAAATCTCTGAACTTTCCTTTAGCTTTCCTACCTTTCTCACCTGTCTATGTCACAGACTTCCTGGACTCTCAGAACTGTCAAGAACCACGACTTGATCCTTATTTTGAAAAGCCATCACCAAGCTTCCGAGGCACTGACCCCTTCCCAACTACTGATCAGAAGGGAAACCCCTTACAGCCACCCCAAGGTGGAAACCCAGCCCCCAACAGCAGGCCTTTGGATATGGGGCATAGAACAGGGGGAGAACAATGAACGTATGTCAGTTTTTAAGGAATGGAGAGCAAGGGGCTGAAAGTTCAACTACACATTCCTAGAGAAGAAAACAGGGGTGCTAAGTCCAAACAACCCCACATTCCACGAATATGGTATGATGTGAAATAAAGTAAGGAGTATGCTCCATCTAATCTGCAATCCTTTCTCCACGAAACGATCATCACCTCAACACCTAGTGCATCTAAACATTTAGCGGCACACGAGAGGGATCACTTTTAGTTTTTCGAGTGTTTGCAATGAATTTATGACGTCCTCTGACTGCACTGGGAAGGACGCAGGCATGTGGTAATGGCTGCCAGCGGGCTGGGAAGCCTTACTAATGCCAAGAAATGAAATCTTTGGAGCCTTTGAAAGGTTTCCAGGAATGTCCGCACGTACTGCCTGCCCACTCTCTGCTGAATGCCTACTCTGGCTGACTGCTTAGTACTGAATGTGCCAGACAGGCCTTCATACAAAGACAGAAAGTGTCTGGAACCCTTGAAAGGGGAGGGCACAGCCTTTTGGATGTGAATGGTGAGATTCAAGAAATAGATGATAATGTGGCAGGGTGATGGCGGGTCCCCGGGGAAAGGTATCAGTAAGAGACCACAAAGAGAAAAGAGTTAGGATCTACCTCCATGTTATAAATTCTCTGTAGTTCTCCACCATCAAATCTGGTCAAACTGTGTTCCATGCTGGTTTGTCATGGATGAATCACCCACTCATAGATTCTCCCTGTATCCAAGGGACTCTTCATCTACTGAGAATAAGATTTTTTTAAGCCCTTCTCTCTCCAAGGCAAATATAAGTGTACTTTTGTTTACATTTCAATACCGAATATAAATGCCATTTGGACTCTTCATTAGTTGGGATTTTTTTTTGACTCTTTTTACCTCCAATATGTGAAAAAATTGAGAAATGTCTGTTGTAGTACATCTGAATACCTTGGAATATTATTTTCCTTAAGTTGGCTTCAAGAAGGGAAGAAAAATGTCTTTGTATACTGAACCACCCTCTAACTTTTTAAAAGTGCTACTCATAATTCCTTGGCATGGCCTTGACACTAGAGGAAAGAGCTCCTTTGGCGTTTTGAGCTTTCCAAGGAGGCAATCTGATGTCATTGGTGGCAGCCGCAGTATGTATGTATCTGTCTTTTGTCTGCACATCTGTTTTTCTCCTTACAGGCTATTATTCAGATTTCTTCTCCTCTTTCCAGGAAGTATGCCTCCAGAAGAGGATGGGCTTTAGGTGTTAGAGAGACTGAGCTAATATTCTAACACGATTTTTCTCTATTCCTTCCTTCTTTCCTAGAATCTTATGGCAAGGGCCTTGTATGACAATGTCCCAGAGTGTGCTGAGGAGCTGGCCTTTCGCAAAGGAGACATCCTGACTGTGATAGAGCAGAACACAGGAGGACTGGAGGGATGGTGGCTGTGCTCCTTACACGGGCGCCAAGGCATCGTCCCAGGCAACCGGGTGAAGCTGCTGATTGGTCCTGTGCAGGAGATTCCGTCCAATCAGGACCAGCCTAATTCTGGACTGATGCACCAGCCCTTCAGCCAACAGAAGTTCTATCAAGTGCCAAACCCACAGGCTGCCTCTCGGGACACCATCTACCAAGTTCCACCTTCATACCAAAATCAGGGAATTTACCAAGTACCCACTGGCCATGGTACCCAAGAACAAGACGTGTATCAGATTCCACCATCAGCACAGAGAAGCATTGGGGGGACCAATGGTCCCCACTTCAGTAAAAAGGTGAGTAAGTGACTAACTGAATTTTTGTTCCTACTTATTTTTTCTCTTTGCACTTGGAGCAATGGAAATGTTCCCAAAATAATCCCTGGAAACTGTCAAAAAGTAAACTATATCCAGTGCCCTAGCTTGAGCAGCATTTTTCCATTCATTCATTCATTCAGCAAAACTTTCTTGAACTCCTACCATATGCCAAAAGCTATTATAAAGTTTCTGGATCATTCTGGGTCATTGAGTTGTTTCTTTTCATCCCTGATAGATCTGCTTTTAGACTTAGGTTCTGTGCCCAAAAGGTTTCCAGTCTTTTCTCTTTCTTCTGTTGAGTAGAACAAGGCAAGAGATGTTGTACAAGCACAGTGATGCAGCAAAGAACCTACTTTGGCCAAAAGGTGAATAATGGTCCCATTGGCCTGACTGGACAAAGAACCCAACAGAAGTAGAGGGAGCAAGAAGCCAGAAGTGCGTCACCTGCTTAAAAACTGACTCACTGAAAACACATAGATGCTAGTGACCTTGGAAAGAAAACCATCCTCTTGTCCTTCAAGTAGTTCCCATAGTAATACCTGAGGCAGTGGGTAAAAACAGTGGGAGTAGGATATTTAGGAATGCCTCACATTCACAAAAAGGGTGGCGGGAGCTCTTCAGCACCCTGTATAATTCCAAATACGTAACAGTTTGAGACTAATAGAAATTCATTCATCGACTAATGTATGTTGAGCATCTAGTGTATTTTTGATGCTAGTGACGCAGTGATACATCAAGGGGTGAACAAGGCCCTTGTGATGTTTACATTGTAGTGTTTATGTCTCTCCCAATACTAGTCACTACACTGTCAGGTACTGACACGTGCTGGGAAGAGCCAAAACCAAGCTGATGCTTTGGTGAGCACTCTAAGGGCAGGAACTTTCTCTTCCATTTTAAACTCCAAAGGCCTAGAATGGGTCCTGTGAGATTTAGTATGAAGATTGGACTAACTTAATAGAAAAAGAAAATATGCTTGAATTACAAAGAGGAAGGATACGGTTAGAGACCAGAAAGAGCTTATAGACTCCTTCTGGCACTAAATCTAGGTGTACCCTGTCTCAAGAAAATCTAAGCCAAAGCCTGGATTTACAAACACTGGTAAATTATCTGTTTGCATGATGACTGGATCCTCTTGAAAAAAAGGGTGGTGGGGGGGGAGGATTTACTGTTGAATTCCTTTAAATAGCAAAACCACTAATGCATTTTCAAATCACCTTGTATACGAAAAGCATGTTTTACGGAACGCTTCTCCAGCACACCCACATGGCATAGAATATATATGTATATTGTGTAATATATGTATATTAAGAGGGATTCCTAAAGAAGAGGTGGGTAGATTCTACCCCAGGACAAAAATCCCTGTCTAGAGGGAACAGACTGTCCTATGACCTTTCAAAGTCCTTCTTACCCCACTGATTGTAGATTCAGAGGGAAAGCCAATCCCAGCCACTCTCTCCAGAGGGGGAAACGAACAGTTGAAAGGTGTAACTATAAATAAATAACTCCTCTCATTCTTAGGCCTGGTTGTTTGCAACTTAAAAATAGCTCCCTCTCAGCTGAGTGTCAGGCAGACCACGGAGGCCAGAGCAGGAAATGCTTGGCTGAAAGGTGGTGGGTCTAAACCTTCGTCGCAGTTTATTTTGGCAGAAAGGTGACATGTTTTCCTTTTTAGACTCAACCGTAGCAGTTCCAGGTCTGAAACACTGAAAACCTCAGACTCCTTCCATTTTATCTGCCGTAGCAGCACTGCAGATCTGCTCCTTGGTTCACCATCCTTTTGGAGGGGAAGGACTGACAGAGCTTGCCCTGGATCTGTGGCGCAATCTGGGACGCTGGGGTTACCCTCGGGCACTCAGAGCCAATGTTGCGTGTGTGTTTAAATAAATTCTAAAAGCGGCAGGACCTTTTATGATTAGCAGAAGGCAGGCAATTCCTGTAGGAGGCAGCAAACTTCTGAGAAGGACCTCTGACAGTCTTACAGGGGCTGCGACCAGCTCTTGGGGAGACATTGCCAGAGCTGGGGAGAACTTCTGCCTGGAGCTCTAAGCTGTGAGGCGGTGAATGTGGTGAGGACGGGAAGAGCAAGAAGGGATGGCCCTGGCTGGTCCTCTGCCAAACACTGGGAGCTCTCCAGGATACGGAGTGCTCAGTGAGAAGGTCTCCCCAGGGCCCCTGTCCTCCAGGCAGCCTGCCTCCACACACTGGGCCACTGGCTCACACCCTCCCTGACGGCTGCCTGCCTTCTTCCTCTCTCTTTCTCCCTCCCTCCCTCCCTCTCTTCCTCCCTTCCTCTGCCTCCTCTTCCCTTCCTTTTCCTTCCTTCCTTCCTTTTCTCCTCCCCTCCCCCTTTCTCTCTTTCCCAAACAGTGGAGATGGTTTGGCTGCTAACTTTCTAGGGGATAGCAACTGCTTTAAAAGCACCGGTCAACACCACCGTCTGTGTAGGTTTATGACTCAACATCTTCTCAGTGGGTGGGAACCAGGCTAAGGACTTAAGCCAAGGACCCCAGGGGGCACTCGCAGTGCAGTGGGGGTCAGACTTTTAGCAGTTTTATTGACTTGCTGAATTGTCTTTTATTCGTTTTCTCTTTTAATTTCCCATCTGTAAAATGGCTGTGAACCCAAAGTTAGTTTAAGATGTGGTCCCTAAAAGCTTTTTTTGAACGGGGACGCAATAGAATCGTGTTCTGAACAGCTAAAGTGTGGTCTTAACATTTTAGCAAACATCATCGTTGGGAGGGTTAGAGAGGGCTAGTTGAAATGCAGATTCCCAGTCCCCTCCCCTCATGAGCTTCTAAGACAGTGGGTCAGGGTTGGGGTCCAGGAATCTGCATTTTAGGAAGCTCCTGGGGTCTTGGGGGAGGTGGTCCAGGACCACACTTTGAGAAACACAGTAAAGGGGCTGTGAAGGGGCTGGCTATGTTCCAATCTGATTTTGATTCGGGACTTTCCATAGTGAAAAATTCCCTTTATGTTGCTACAGACTGTGGGCTCCAGAAGTTTGATCCACCACAGAGTTTTCTATTAATGAATCACTTAAAAACAACAACAGCAACAACAACAACAAAAAACAGTGAATTGTGCCTTCTATCAATGCCTACGATCACTTCAACTTGGCTCTCCAGGGAAATTCCAGCCCCTACCCACCCTCTGGGATCCACAGCAACTGACATTCATCACTTAGTAAATGAGCAGTTAGAGAAAAAGAGAGAGCCATGCAATCCCTACCCTTTTATGACACCAGAAGACAGCACGAGCATTGTGAAAAAAGCACGGGCTCTGGAGTCAGGCAGACTCTTAGTTCTGTCTCTTTTTAGCTGTGTAACCCTTGGCGAGTTACCTAGCTTCTCTGAGCTTGGGTTTCTTCATCTATACAGTGGGATTAGTCGCAACTACATCATAAGGTTGTTGTGAGAATTAAATGAAACAATATCTAT
Source organism: Cabassous unicinctus (assembly GCA_029593785.1). Classification (NCBI taxonomy): domain Eukaryota; kingdom Metazoa; phylum Chordata; class Mammalia; order Cingulata; family Chlamyphoridae; genus Cabassous; species Cabassous unicinctus. Next base: position 23,140 of record JAQZBX010008955.1, on the reverse strand, counting down.
ATAAAGTAAGTGACACCATGTTTAGCATAGTAAGGGGCTTAAAAAAAATTAATTCCCCCTCCTTGGCTTTCTTTCCCTTCTCAGTTTATCTTGAACCACAGCAGCCCTGCTTATGTTTCTCAGTATACACCAAATGTACCCTTGGAGTTCCCGGTTCTGTCTTTGGTCCGACAAGAAGTTTGCACAGGATGGAAAAGAACTCTTAAAAGTTATCTGGAAACCATATACACAGGCACCTTTGCTTAAATGCATTGCCCTTTTTCACTGGAGGTTTTGTGTGCAGGGCCGTTTTATCCATTAGGCATTATAGGCAAAAAGCCTGGGGCCTACGAGGATGTTTGAGAGCCAAATAGAAATAATTTGGCTCCAAAATATGAAACACAAAACCTTAAAAATAGAAAAGTAATAACCATTTAGATCAGGAGTTCTTAACCTTTTTTGTTCCACAGACCCCTTTGCCAGTTAGGTGAAAACCACGGACCCCTTACTGAGTCCACACTATACCGTGGATTATTTAATAAATACATCACACCCGTACCAACACGTCCCCACAAGAATAATGGTTTTTTTGGATTTCAGTTCAAGCTCACGGGCCCCTGGTTAAGAACCCCTGATTTAGATAAATGTCTACAAAACAACCTCATCTCAACTTCATTAATTGTCACATTTAAGGCTCGTAAGTTCATTATATTTGAAAACAATTTGTAGGTTAGATATTTTTGCACTTTGTAAAGATTTCTGAATATGCAGCGTGACTGCCAAGAACTCACATGCAATTCTAAATTAAATGAGTTACTCACAGTCAAATAATTTGAAAAGCTAAATTTTATTTTTTATGAAAGTTTTCAATTTTTTAAAAAAGCAAACTTCTCCTTAATATGGGAGTACGCCTTGGAGTGGAGGCTCCAAATATCCAAAAGACTCAGGCTTCCATAGGTCTAAAATAGCCTCGTTTCTCTGCTCCAGAGATCAGTAAAACTGCCCCGAGTCCATCCATTTCATGTTCATATATGTTTCTCTGATTATGCTTTGGACATGTCACTTTTACTCTAGTGAATTAGATTTGTTTTGCCTCCTTCTAACGACCAGTTTGGGGCTAACTTATAAGCTTCATTAATGGGGAACTATATCTGTATCTTTACGGCTACAGGCCAAGCACAGAGCAAGTATCAGCACATGGATACCAGCCAAATGCACACATGAATGAAATAGAAGCAAGAAGTGAAACATTTAATTTGAGGTGACCTTTAAGTCAACTCAAAGGTGGCTCTGATCTTATCACCCATCCACCATCATACACTTCAAATCCTATCGTATAGTTCAGTATAGTCTCTTATGATGGATGCCAGATTATACAAGGTAGTTTTCCTCAGGAGGACCTTTGAGAATGTCGTCACCTGGTTCCTCTAGAAATAACTATACATACATAACAAATGAGCAAGAGAAGCACAACAGATGTAAAACTGGACTTGTCCGAGGGCCTAACTTTTATGCCCAGGAGACAAGACTAGTTAACTACTTATGGGCAATAAGCAAAGTCATAGAAACAAATAGTAGGTACCAGGTTACCAGGGGCCGGGGAGTTATTGCTTAATGGGTGCAGAGTTTCCATATGAGGTGATAAAAAAGTAGGGTAATGAATGTTGGTGATGGTAGCGCAATACTTGGAATGTAATTCATACCACTGAATTGTAAACTTTGATAGTGGTTAAACTGGGAAAGTTTTTGAGTTGTGTATGTGTTACTAATGTTACTACAATAAAAAGGTTAAAAATAAATAAAAAGATTAGTTAACTATTCTATGGTTACCTAAAGAGGAGAATTAGGCTTTTTCTTTAGAGGAGCAGAGCATCGTTTGCATATGCAAATCACTTTATCGAGAATGCCCTTCCCACTCTATATGACCTAGTCAACGCCTATTCATTCTTTAAAACCCATTTCATTATTCATCTCTGTGAAGCTTTTTCTTTGCAGCCCGGCACAGATTTTCTTCCTTTCCATGCCTCCTTAATATGTTGTACAGTGCACTTATCTCAGGGGAGCTCATGGGCTCATTCAAACTGTAACGTCATTATAACGTGTATGATGGGTCAGGCGGAGGTAAGCACTGCTCTAGGGGTGGCACTTGGAAAACTCAAGTAATATTAAGATTTATCAAGACCCCATTACATCATCCAAAATGGGACACAGCCAAATGTTGGCAGGAAATGATTCAAAGATTTTAGGCAGGTCTTCCAGGCCCATTCCTATAAGGTAATGTAAGAACCAGAAATAGATTAGCTATAATGTTTGTACCTTCTTAGATACTGAGTCATCATGAAATACACACACACACACACACACACACACACACAGATACCCATAGCCATTGGCAAAGGAACCAAGGACTTCCCTTATTGGGATGTGCCCAGAGCAACACGTAATTATCAGACAATTAACTGCTATTTATTAAGCGGTACTGTTTGTCTACCAACAGGTGAAAATAGTTATAGAGGAAATGAAAGCTCCCAGATAAGATAAACTGTGAGTTCACTTTCCTTTGTTCCCTTCTTATACACACACAAACACACACATACACACCCCTGAAAAATACTTCCAGGATAGAGTGTACCTCCGGTTTCTTCACTTATAAACTGTATAATAAAATACAACTGTGTTCCAGGGTTGTGCATGTCCATATAAAGATAATCCTAATTTAAGTGAAAAATTTCCCCTCAATACATGGCTTTTGGGGCTATGTTGAGAAATGAACTTTCATCTAAACTCTCTCCCTTCAAGGGTCAAGATAAATTTTACATCTTGTACTAAATTGGAGGTCCTTGAGCACTCGAAGGGCAGGACTTTATGAGCTCATTCTGAAAATGAGAACTATCTCTTCCCAGTCGAGTCACCCATGCCAGTGCAATGAGCAAGCTGTAACGCCTCCTTAAAAATGAACAAAGATCCTTTTTGTTTGGTCAAGGCCAAAGCCCTCAAACTCAGTTGCAATTTGTTATAAATCCTGAAGATAAGGCATACTTCTAGGAGTGCATCAGTCACTCTTACCAACCCACACCAAAGCAAACAGAGGTAATCTTCCTTTTCCAATGATTTCATGCTAGGTGACTGTACCTATGGGGTGAATAGGTGTGATATTGTATGCAGAGTGACGGCTGGCTGAGTGCATCACGTTGTATTTGGGAGGGAGAGAAAAGAATACATTTATTTCATTTAATGATGAAACTGAGAGTTAGTATTGGTTGAACACATTTGAAAAAACAGACTTGAGTACATTGTGCAAAATCCAGGTATAGTCAGAAATCAAAAGCACTTGGTTCTACACAGTTGTGCCATCAACCTAGATGTCAAGAAACATTTCTAGAGAGGTGGGCTGCCCCCAGTTTAAGTACAGGTGTGACTTCCTTAAGATGATGTGCCTTTCTAAAAAGTCGCATGTAACTCCAGCAATATCTGAAGTATGCCTTTTAACCTCTTTAAAGGCACCCTAGAGTAGATCAGTTTTTGTGGGTTTTTTAAGATTTATTTTTATATATCCCACCCCCACCCCCACCCCCATCGTTTTGCTCTCTCTGCTCTCTGTGTGTTCTTCTGTGTCTGCTTGTCTTCTCTTTAGGCAGCACCAGGAACCGATCCTGGGACCTTCTGGAGTGGGAGAGAGGCACTCAATGTCTCGTGCCACCTCAGCTCCCTGATCTGCTACGTCTCTTATTGTCTCTTCTCTGTGTCTCTTTTTGTTGTGTCATTTTGCTGTGACAGCTCTCTGCGCGGGCCAGCACTCCTGTGCATGGGCCAGCTCTCTGTACAGGCCAGCTCTCTGTTCAGGCCAGCTCGCTGTGCAGGCCAGCTTGCCTTTCACCAGGAAGCCCCAGGAATCGAACCCTGGACCTCCTATATGGTAAATGGGAGCCCAACCGCTTGAACCATATCTGTTTCCCTAGATCAATTTTTGAAGCAAAGAATCCTTCAGCAATGCAATAATTACACCTGATTTATTTAAATAATGTTTTATCATATTTTATTTTCTTAGAGCAGGACAAGCTTAAACCAGTTATTTACCAGAATCATTTTTGTTTTCCAATATACAATCAATTGGCTGTGTAATGTAACCTTTAGCGTGTTACTCATTGCTTCCATTTCATTCTTCAAGATAGTCTTAGAACTGAAGTGGCGCCGGGGCCTTAAGTTCCCTTGGGCCTTGACTCCATGTTAGGTCCGTTATATATGTAATCTCATTTAATCCACTGAAGAGCTTGGCGAGGTGTGTGTTACAACCTTCACTTTACTGGTGAGGGATCTGAGGTCCGAGAAGTAAGTTAACTTGCTCCTAGGAAGAGGCAGAATTGATATCTGAGCTCACGTCTGCCTGACTCCAAAGCTAATGATTTTCACATCTCGATGAATGATTGATGTTGCCAAGCCCTAAAATAAGAGGGCATATGTAGATGCTTCATTAGCAATTCCAACTCCCCAGAGTCCTGGGTGCTAAAGAGCCTCCTGTTGTCCAGGAAGAATTAAAGTTGCGTTAGAAGCCTCCTACTTCAGATCCTGGGAACAGCCTAAATGCTGAGGGAATCTTAGTCAAGGAACATTGCAGCAGTTACTTTCAGAGCAGGCGGATCCACTAGTCCTGAGCAGGTCATTACGGTGATACAAAGACCATGGCAACACTTAAAACATTGCCATGTTGGCTTCCTCTGCCGGGTGGAAATACCATCTTTTCAAATGACTTCAGAATGCTCCTAATGGATAACTTCATTTAACCAGGTGTAGATAAATCTCCCAGAATGAACTTGCCAATGAAATAGGGAACCCAAGAGAAACATAAGGCACCACCCAGTTCCCAAGTGGTGCCCCACATATGAGGAAGTAACTTTCTTTGGTAGTATTTATTTGTGAAATTAGAAAAGTAGCACATTTCTAATCTGCATTGTTAGCATAGGCAACCAGATATTGAGGAAAGAAGGTTGGACTGCTAGGCTGAGCTAACCAAAGGTTCTAGTTCACTTCTCTGTCATTAGCAAACTGAATAAGCGCTCTGACCTTTAGTTCCCTCAACTGTGAAATGGGGAGTGGGGCTGGGTTATCACTAATGGTCTTTGCTAAAATTTTATGATCCAGATATCTTTTTCTGATTCTTTCCCAGAATCACTTGAAATGTTAAATTAAATGACCTGACTTTAAGATCCTTAAAAAAAGAAAAGCCATTCTGCCATTTATATAAATTTAAAGTGACCCCTGTGCTTTGGCAAATCCTTCTTACCCTTCCTTGTGTGTCCAGTCCATCTTCCCACCCAGAAACCATCTATCTGGAAGATAGAGCTATGCCAAAACAAAAGCAAGGAACAAAAGGAAGCAGGGTTTTGGGGTGTGCTGAGGATGGGAGAATCAGAATTTGACAGCCCTGTGACCGAGAAAACTTCCAGAGGGTTCCTCATTAAAGAATACTCTCATCTCTGCTTTGTTATCAAGACCTAAGAGAGCACTTCCTCCTGGAACATGTTATTTTCTGCCCATTTTCCTCTGTTTAACCGTCTCAGGTTTGGCAGAGCCCCTTGGTGGGTCTGGTGTCTCTCAACATGGCGGCCCTTCCTGAGCTGGCACCAAGTTCCGCCACGGAAGCTGGTTTGCTCCATCAACTATCAGGTCTTTTCTCCCAATCAAGCTGTGAGAGGTCTCCTACTTAGGAAGAGACAGTAACAACAGCTATTTGGGTCTAGACATTCTCACCCCTTACCTCTTTTCCATAAGAACATCCTGCTTGGGGCAATCTGTGGCCATCTCTCTAAATTCCATTTCAAAAATCTAGATTTAGGGCTTAGCGTCCTGTTGAATTTATTTGGACATCAAAAGAGCCCAAATGCTTGTGCCTTTTATAGTTTTCATTCAGAGGACATTTCAGTCCAGGAGACATGAAAAAAGGGCTTTGCTGCATCCACTCTGTCACAGGCTGGCTTTGGCACTGCACTGAGAGAGACCTCACCCACTTGAGGCGTCCAGACGTCGTTTCCCATCGCGTTCTTTTCCATTAAATGCTTCTAGCTGCTCTTTGACGCTTGGTCGCTCCATAACTAAATATTGCTTTAGCACTCACCGTACAAAGAACTTCCTGAAAGCAACAGGGGGAGACATGGCAGGGACTTAACAATGGGGCACTGTTTCCACCAAGTGTTCAGCTGCACAAATGCTGCGTCAGATGACAGTGACCCAAGAGCCCTGCTCCACTTCTGAGCTTTTGGTTGTGACTTTTTCCTCATTTGGGAAAAAGCGGCTGGCAGGGATTTGGATGTGGCTAGCAAGAGACTTAGATCTAGCATAAAAAGCAGGCATCAAAATGTCTTTGATGGAAAGTCACCTCCCAAAAATAAAGAGGAAAAAAGTTTCAAGAGAGCATGAGAAGTATTAGGAAGGGTTAACAGGGACGTGGCTGTGTGTATTTTTAAGGCCAGACTCCGTTTTCATTATATTGTTGCTATGCAAGTAAATAAATGAGCTCACTGCTACACCCAAGCTGGGCAGAGAGAATTTATAGAGAATTAATAAATCCACTGTAGGCAATGTGTGGCTTTTCCTTCTGGTCACAGAAAAGCAACTGGGAATCTTGGGTTTTAAACAGATAAATCTCTGTAAACTTTGCAGTTTCTGAAAACTGGATCCAAGTTTGCAATGATAATGGTGATGGTTCTTTTCCTGGGGTTTTCTTTAAAGGGAAAGGGTCAAATAGCTCATGGGCTTTAATACAAAGAGGTTATTATAAAACCTAATATATACTATGATGGCTGTGTTAATGCTTTATAAGGACTTTGAAATGAAACAAGTCCTCTGCAATACGCTGTCTTGGAAATCTAAATACCCTTGTTAATGCATGAGGGCCAGAGAGAGTATAAATAAATCAGTGGGGTAAGGGGGATTAGAGGTAGAAAGGAAGCAATCTAATTTTACTTTCCACATATGCCAAGACAAATGCAAATAGATGACTGCTAATCAGTGAAACATACTTTTGAATTCAGCCCATCTTAGGTACTCTATTAAAGGCAAGGTTATAAATATGAACTTTGTCATCATAATTACGGCACCCGGGCACTTTTTAACTTCCCATCAATTCTCCATTATAATTCCTGTGCACCACCAAGGTTGCTTAGTTCCTAACTTGACCCCTAGGGCAGAGCACCAGAAGCTGGTCACTTCCTGTTTCTCCTAGATTCTCATGTCAATAATCAAGGCATCCTCTAGATCTCCGTGGCAAAATACTGCATCATTCAGGTCCTGCTGAATGTTGCTTTTGATTGTAGATACTTAGACACTGAGTCTTAGACCAGGGGACCCAGAAATTAGAATAGTTACAAAAGACTCCACCCTGACCTTCCAAGTGGGATTTCTTTTATTATTTTTTTAATATACTAAAAATAATTTTAAAAAATTAAATTTTTGTGATTTTGTCATTTTTTATATATACAAATAAATATCCTGTAAAACTAGTAATAATAATAAACAGACAAGACGATGCCCCATGCTGTTGACATTACCTGTATGCCCTTTCCCAGTGCGTCCCTCTGGCTCTCACCCATGCTGTCTGACACTGCCTGTAAAGGGGCGGGGGGGGGGGCTTTTCTGCTTCCTTTTTACTGTTTTTATTCTACCTTAGAGTTGTTGGTAGCATATGGAAGGAGGGAAGGAGCCAAAACAGGGCAGCAGGATGGTGGAGAGGGATGTGAAATGATAAATGGTAAAGCTGGTGTCAGAAGGAAGTATAGCCAAACAAAATATGGTGGGACCTGAGACCGTATTAGTTGGCTTTTGCAGGATTCCTTCAGGACAAGAAGGCTGTGCCTTCATGAATGGCAGGAGTCCACTCCCTGCCCACTGCCCTCGGTGCTCCTCCATGGGGCCACCGGCATGGAGCCCAGAATCTGAAATTCTCCTAACCACATGGCCCCGGGACAAGGCCTCCAAGCCCAGGCACCTGCTTTAAGGAGGTGAGGTGGAGGCCCAAAGAAAGAAGAGCTCCCTGAGTGATCTCACTGAGACCTTGGCACAACTGACACTATGTGAGCAGAAATTGTCTGGCTCCTAGACATTCCAGAGAAATGGGTATGTGCCCTACTTCTTGGTGAGATCCTCATGACAAATCCAGATTATGATCATCCTCTGAAAAGAGAAATAGTCCTGAGCTTGGGACCTTGCTATCTTTCTCTTGGGTTGATATCTGCATTTCTAAACTTTATGAAAGCTTATTCTTCCCCTGGGGTTTTCCATTGGAGTGTCTTGCGCTGTTATGGTGATTGAAGTGATAAGGGCAATGCTGATATGACCAGAGTAAAATAATACCCCAAGTAAATCTACTGATGGTCATCTAAGGTCAAAGAGTTGTCACTTATTGCTTTGATTTGAAATTCCCATTGCCTCTTAGACCTCACTAAGAACACATGCATTTGTGAAGATTAATTTCTTTCTATCTGTTTTAAATCTAAGAATGATTAAATTTTGTTTTCTCCTGTGGTTTAATCATGAAACATTTTGGAAGCAAACAGCCTTGAGAGCTCTGATTACTAATACACACACAGCAACCACATCATATTAGAAGACTTTCTTGTTTCTGTTGCCTTGTCTCCTGCGTTCCTGGTTATCTTCGGTTGTGTGTCAGACATTGTGTTTTTTAAATTACTTGTAGAAATAATTTGAGGCCTAAGAAAATGTTCGTTTCCTCCAGAGAAGATTTTGTTTTCTCTGCTAGCCTCAGAGTATCACGTAAAACTAATTTCAGATTTTGAGATGTTCTAGGCAACACTGATGACTTAAAGCTTGGCTTTAGCTTATGCAAGGGTGGGTTTTCTTCCAGTTGATCCCTACTGTTGGGTGGAGCCCTTAGGGTCACAGCCCAAAGTGGGATGTTTTGCCAAGTCTACCTCGGTGAGCCCTAGATTCCAGTGTTTTCCCCTAGCCCAAAGAAGCTGTTAAAAGCACAAGGGAGCCTCTCAGATACCAGCTGCAGATCAGCAAATACCCCCATGACAAAATCAGCTTCAAATTCTGGGCTCACCTCTATGAATTCCCCCTCCTTCCCCACATTTTGATCTGATGATTCTTTACTATCTTTTAACTCTTTGACTCTGTTAAGAAGAGCTTTTAGATCTTTTCTCCAGTTTTTTGTTTGTGGTCTTCAACAGGATGGTTGATCTGAATTACCTAGTCCGCCAATTATAGAAGCCAGAGTCCAAAAGCAAAATCTGTAAACCTTGATGACAATTAAAAGAACAATAGCTAAGGCTTAAGGGTTTATTGTGTACCAGGCACTTTGCTAAATATTTTACATTCTTGATCTCATTTAATACTCAGAATCACCTATGAAGCAAATATTATTATTTCCATTTTATTAATGAGGAATCAGGCTCAGAATGGATAAGTAACTTGCTCAAGCTTCACAGTTAGTAAATAGGAGAGCTGGATTTCGACCCAGCTCTGCCTGACTCCAGCTAATAGTCTCAACCCCTCCCCACCACCACCCCACCCCCACTGCCCTTCAGACCTAATTCTTCCACCTAGCTAAAGATACCATGGGGCCATGCCTCTGGTACACACATAGCTTCTCATGGCTCAGGCCTGCCACATGTCTTCAGAACTAGAACAAGCCTGGCTCCTGGTCCTTTACGTTATATTTGCCTCCTGATGCCGTGGTAAAAAAAAAAAAACCGAACAAAAAAAAAAAAAAACAGGGATTGTTCTGATTTCCTTTTTTCAAAATACTTGCCCATATGTTTCTGGCTTGTGGCTGAGAAGAGCTCAGCTGTCTCTGCTGCACGCAGGCTCTAGAGTGGGGAAAAGGAAACCATTTAGTGATTTCATCCAACTGGTGGTGCAGGTGATAATTCTTACATGTTTTTGTTTTAGTCTCACAACTTTATGTAACATTCATTCTGCTTTCTGGGCTCCCTTACTTCCCAACGCTACTATGCATGGCTCCGAAGATGCAGTTCTGTCCCTTATCTCATGGGATCCACTCAAGAGCTGACTTACCTGGAAATTAAGCTTAGCCCATAGAGGCAGTCTCATTTATCATCCTCTCCACACCATCCTGCTTAAGAATAACCTTGAGTTTTTCTTTAGTTTCCTAATGTATTCAGTCAACACATTTATCCAACACCTAGTATATCCAAAGCACTATGCTAGGCCCAGCTAGTTATATACAAATGAATAGGACATGGTTTTTGTTTCCAAAATGCTGAGCAAAAACAGAGATGAGATGCACAGAAACCACAAATGATAAATACCGATAGAGATGTATGGCCAAAATGCTCGGGGAGTTCCAAGGAGGGAAACATCTCTATCTCAGAAAGGCTTCATAGATGAGAGGCATTCAGTTTGGCCTTGAAAACCGAATACAATTTGAATGAGGAAAGGAAGAAGGGCATTCTTGGACAGAGACCCAGCAAGAAAGAGAAAGGCACAGAAGTGTAGGTGTGCAGGGCACATGCAAAAAACAGGCAATAGCTCAGTCTTGCCGAGGCATGGAACTGGTGAAGAGCTTGCAGGCCCTGACCTCAGAGGCTTTCAAGGTACTGAGGGAGGAGGGCAAAAATACACACATGAAGGCCAAGTCCGGCAGTCTGGGGGCCAAAGCCAGCCCCCAGGAGTGTTTAGTGTGGCCAAGGCACTGTTTAAAAATTCCACGCCAATTTTGAAAACCAGGGGATTGCACATAAAACCCCAAATTTCTGGCTCCTCTTGTAAATGTGAAGGATCCGGCAACAGGGGGCGTGTTTCAGGATGGCAGTGGGCGGAGGCTGAGGAATGGCCGCCTCTGTTTGCGGGGTGCAGGTTCTGTCTCCCCAGCATGGAAGGAAGCCTTGCTTGATCCTCTCTTCACCCACAGGCATCTGAGTAAGTGATCCTTGCTCCGTCTACAGGAACAAAGCCAGGCAAACCAAACGTGGAAACAGGATGGGTAGACCCTCCAAGGGTTCCTTACCAGCATGTCTCACTTTGACACATGCTGGTTTTCAGTGTTCCATAATCCTGCTGATCTCCCAAACACAGATTCTCTTCTTTAAAATTTCAGTATGCATGGCTCTTGGATGTGACATGAAAGTATCGAAAGCATCTCTATAAGCAGGCAGTTCACACTGCCTAGGACCTGGGGCTCAAAATGGTGTGACTCAAACACCAGCAAAATGTATGCATGTGAGAGGACACAGACTGTGCCTGCTTGTTTGTTTTAATGTGAGCAGATTAATTCAAGATTAATTCAGATTAATTAATGTGAGCAGATTAATTCAAGAGCTAACATAACCCCGTCTTTAGACTTTTGCTCTTACCCCTGCTAGGGCCCAGCCTTGGAGATTTATTAAATGGACTATTCCTTTTCTGAATTTCTCCAGTCCACCCTTATTCTCTGCTTTGAAACTCTTCCCAAAGTCTCAGCCTTCAGAATCTTCTGTGAGCTGACAAGAAGTGAACTGAAGTCTGGGGAAGGTTGGCGTCCTCACAGGGACAGAAAGTCCACATTTGGAAAATGCACATCCTCTGCCAGGGTAATCAGAGAAGCAGTTGCAGTAGCAGTCGGTCACAGGAGACCCCACAATTTAGCCCCTGTTTGTGACAACACTAATGAATTAAGAGGTCAATTTGGTCATTCCTAAGGCTAAGCCCTGGTAACTATAAATAAATACATAGAATGAAAGGAATGCAGAAAAGAAAAACAAACAGGGAAGAAAGGAAATTAAAAACCTGACTTGATTTCATTGAGAAAATTAGTTTTTAAATGCCCTCTGTGGAGCCATTCCATCAATGCCTCACTGTGCAAATGCCCAGGAGAATCCTTCCACACTTTACCCCTGTCTTTGCCAGACTCCATGGCCCTCTTAGGCTGAGGTTTGGTAATTCTGGGAGGTGGGGATGGGGAAGGATAGTAGAAAGGGTTTTTTGTACTTATGTGAAGCAGGAAGAAAAAGACATAACGACCACAAAAGTGGATATTCTATAAGGTACAGCAGTCAGCATTTTCCTGGGAGTAGAGAACACGTAATTGGCATGGAAATGACCCAAGTGGTGGTTTGAGGAGTGACCAAGCGTGGAAAAGAAGACGGGTAGCTCTCATTCTTCCAGACGTCACAGAGCAGCTCGCCGGATCCCCTGGTTGTGTCTGACCATTTGCAAAACGGTGGTTCCATTCAAATGCCACTTGTGGATCAGGGTGAATTCCATGGTAGCTTTGCGGAATGCTGGAATCGGGGGTGGTTGTATTTTGTTGGCATTTTCCCCCTGTGGTTTTCACCATCTGTTTCTTTTAAGGCATAAACAAGGAAAATGACTGGCTTGGAATGTGAAGTTTTTCAAAGACCAGATGACCGCAGGCATCCTCTAAATGAGAAAGAGAGAGCAAGTTGGGGTCCTGTAACATTTGGCAGGAAGCGAAGTTTTAAATACCGGGAAGCATTAACGCTTGGCCGGGGAAGATCCACAAAGCAAGGAAGAGCTTTGTCCATGACCCTGTTTTTCTGAGGTCGCATTATGTGTTTACATTTCACCAAGTGCTATTTTCAGAAACCAACGCCACCGCC
>JAQZBX010008955.1:0-10486 GCA_029593785.1 Cabassous unicinctus | reverse complement strand
GATTCCTCATTTCTTTCCTGGACAATAATGAGTGGGAAAAAAAATTGTCTGAGGGCATGAGGAACACAGTGTGTTTTTCTTTAGCAAAAGGCATCCTGCTTTAAAAAGGGAGGATTTGCTGTGCACAATGCAGTGGCCACTCTATAAAACAGTTCCCCAAGCCCGGTGCCAACAAACCTTAAAGCAATAGGCTCCTTTCTGAAACCCGAGGCAGTGGAGGGATCTGGAAGCATTGCCTGCATACTAATCTCTTTTACCGTCATTGCAAGAAATAATCAGCCTTAAGCACCAGGGATTTAAAACCAAATTGATCTGGGGCATTTTAGAGCCCCTGGGGCGAAGGGCATTGGTGCATTTGGCCCACTTCCACTCACTTCAGCATGACAGACACCGAGCATTTCTCACATAGTTTTGTAGGCAGCCTGACGCCAGAGTTTTCACTTCAGAGAAGGGATAAAAGATGATGGTTTCTTAGGGAACAACAGACTCGTCATAATTTGCAATGTCTGTTCTCCTCAGAGATGTCATGGGCTCTTCTTGAGGTGGCATTGTTGGGGATGGGGATGGGGGCGGGGGGAGTGGAGATTAGGCAGAAACTGAGCCCTGGTGATTTAGAAACCCTTGGAGGAGGCAATGTTTCAAAATGAGTTACGGTCAAATAACTTCTCTACCTGCGCTCAGGCCCGCAGGGAGGTTTGTAGGCATGAAAACATGAGCCTGTCGGGTGAGATTCCTTTCATTTACAGTGATTCCCGACAGCAGAAGTTGTGATGAGCTATTTGACCCTTGATGTCCCTCGGATGTACTCACTGTCTGGGACATTTGCTTCCCTGGTGGAAATGGGAAAATGAGTAGCACAAAAGACCAGAGGTCAGGAGATCTGCATTCTGTTCCCAGTGGCTCTGTGATTCAGTATTTAATTTGCTTCCTAAGTTAGAGTGAAAGCTCCTGGAGACTTCTAAGGACGGCACTGCTTGAGTATTAGCTTTGTAAAAGTACTCTAGTGACCTGTGGAATTTTTGTTATAATCATAATCATAATGTTGGACAAAGAGACAACCTGGGGAAGTTATGAGAGGAATTTTAAGTGGCTGAACTCTATTTGCATTATTCACTTTACAAATAGTTTCAGAGCCTTAAAAAAAAAACACTCCAGTATGCTGTGATCTTAATGTAAGAAGAAGAGTTTCATTAATGCAAAGGGGTAATCCAGGACTTCCATAATTTAAAAAATGATTCTCCCTTAAAGTATTTTTTGGGACTCAAGACTCTATGTGGCCCATTTTGAGAAGATTTTGTTACCATAGAGAAGTGAGATACAGTAAGGACTTGTTCCTCACTGAGACTCACCAGGGAGGTAAAAGTTTTCTGACCTTCTGTCTCCTTGTCTCCTGTCCTCTTCTGTCCTTTTTTTTTTTTTTCTTTAAAGAATAGGGACAAGTGTCTGATTAGGAGGCTAGGAGATTTGCTTGGGACTCAGAATTCCGGAAACTTACCCTTGTATGTCCTCTCGCCCGCAGGTGGTGACCCCCGTGAGGACGGGCCACGGCTATGTGTACGAGTCCCCGTCCAGATACCAAAAGGACATCTATGATATCCCTCCATCCCATGCCCCTCAAGGGGTAAGTACTGGAAATGTGGCTCTAGCCGGAGGAGCTCTCAAGAGTGGCTTTTCCTTCAGGCATTGCTTGGACTAGCAAAGAAAGGGAGTTCACAGAGTACGTAGATTTAATATGAAGTCTATTTAGGTTGTCCATCCAGGAGGCATTTTAGCCAAGATTATTTAAATTCTGTTTCCTGGCTTTGCCTTATCAGGAAGTCCTAGCCCTTGATCTGAGAAAGGTTTTGTTGCTGTAGCATTTTTTTTCTTCCAGAAAGTGTAAAATTTAAATTACAATTTAAAGTACAGGCAGGGTAAATATTTCAATTAAGATCATTTTTTTTAATACAATCTAAGTCAAAGAGTGCAGTCTTAAAAGAAAAATCCAATCAACCCTTTATTACATGGAATACTGCCAAAGATCAGGCCTATATATAACCTGGTAAATAAATCTATAATTTAACACTCAATAGTGTAAAATACTCTATAATTAAAAGCTAAGTAGCATTAAAAATGACCAGTGGAAGACATGTGCATTCTGGGTAACTCAAGTGTTTCTCTTCAGGTATACGACATCCCTCCCTCATCAGTGAAAGGCCCCGTGTTTTCAGTTCCAGTGGGAGAGATAAAACCTCAAGGGGTATATGACATCCCTCCTAGTAAAGGGGTAAGTGAGTGACTAAACAGCGGCAAAACGATGTGTGTGTGTGTTAGTTTATTGGTACAGAACAAGAAAGCTGAAAGGGGAAATGCTAGTCTTGATGAGAGAGTAAACAGAAGGAAGGAAGGAAGGAAAGACAGGCACTAATTAAAGATAACTCTTTAATTAGATAACTTCCGTATGTAGGGGGCCCCACCTTTTACAAAATAACAGTCAATAAGGAGAGCCAACTGGAAGGGAAGATAATTATTTCAATTTGGCAAATACTGCTAATATATCTTATATGTCTATAGGGTGTTCCAGCTTACTCAGTCCATATATATGGGTTAACTCATTTGATTCACTCTGTTCCTGTCCAGGGTAGGCCTGCACAGGAAGTATTGTTATCCTTATTCTACAGATAAGGGAGCTGTGGCTCAGAACATTTAAGCGACTTACTCAATTATTGGGCAGCTGGTAGACCTGGGAGTAGACATCAGGTATTCTGACACCCAGTCCTCAGCACGGAACAGATGAGGAAAGATATGCCGGGGGTGGCCAGAAATGGGAAGCAGGGCCCCAGGGGAGAGCGACTCAGCAGGGAGGGCTGCACGTGCGAGTTATCGCGGAGGCCGTGGGAAGGGAGGCACCTGTGGAAGGGCTGCGCCAGGTAAGAACAAGGCAGAGCAGAGTCTTGGGAAACACCTCCTGTCGGGGTGCCAGAAGACGGGCCAGCACAAAGGATTGGGCATCTGGGGCTTCGCGCAAACGGCCTGTGTCCTCACATTCACCCAAGCCAACCCAACACGTGGCAGTTTGAGTACTTTTACTTACTTATCACGTGTATTCCAGGTGTACGCCACTCCACCCTCTGCTTCCCGAGAGGATGCAACGTTTAGGGAAAAAGAGTATGACTTCCCGCCTCCCATGAGACAAGTCGGAAGGCCTGACATCAGACCCGAGGGAGTGTATGACATCCCCCCCTCCAGCACCAAGCCAGTGGGGAAGGACCTCAACACCAAATACAACTGTGATGGCCCCGGAGCTGCTGAGCTGCTTTCCCGGAGACACCAGAGCATGTCCCTGAACCGCGCGCCCGCACAGCTGGGGCCCTCCGTGGGCACCCAGAGCGATGCGTATGACATACCCCGGGGAGTTCAGTTCCTTGAAACGCCAGCAGAAAGCAGTGAGAAAGCAAAGTCCGAGGAAAGGGATGGCGTTTACGATGTCCCACTGCACAACCCAGCGGACACTAAAGGGTCTCAGGACGTGGTAGACGGCATCAACCGGTTGTCGTTCTCCAGCACAGGCAGTACCAGGAGTAACATGTCCACGTCTTCCACCACTTCTAAGGAGTCCTCGTTGTCATCCTCCCCATCTCAGGACAAAAGGCTCTTCCTGGATCCGGACACGGCCATTGAGAGGCTTTATCGGCTCCAGCAGAGCCTGGAGGTAGGCGTCTCCAGCCTCACGGCCCTGGTCACCACAGACTGGCGGTGTTACGGATACATGGAAAGGCACATCAATGAGATACGCACGGCGGTGGACAAGGTCGAGCTGTTCCTGAGGGAGTACCTCCATTTTGCCAAGGGAGCGGTAGCAAATGCTTCCTGCCTCCCGGAACTCATCCTCCATAACAAAATGAAGCGGGAGCTCCAAAGAGTCGAAGACTCACACCAGATTCTCAGCCAAACCAGTCATGACCTAAATGAGTGCAGCTGGTCCCTGAATATCCTGGCCATCAGCAAGCCCCAAAACAAGTGTGACGATCTGGACCGGTTTGTGATGGTGGCAAAGACGGTCCCCGATGATGCCAAGCAGCTCACCACAACCATCAACACCAATGCAGAGGCCCTCTTCAAACCAAGCCCCGGCAGCTCGCATCTGAAGAACGGGCCCGAGAGCATCCTGAACTCACCTGAATACCCACACAGCAGCTCCCAGATGCAGCTGCTGCATCCTGGGGACCACAAGGCCCAGGCCCACAACAAGCCATTGCCCCCAGGCCTGGGCAAGGACCAGCCCCCTGACTGTAGCAGCAGCGATGGCTCTGAGAGGAGCTGGATGGATGATTATGATTACGTCCACCTGCAGGTAAAGAGCCAAACTCATGAAACACCTGCATTCACATACTTTCAGGGAGACTGGAAAGAATAGCGGTAAGGCTGGGCCTACCAAAAGAGAGAGCCTGATTCAGGTTAAGCCAAGTGGTTCACAAACTCAAGGTGATGTTGTAGAGTAAGAACACTGGATTGAGAGTCCTGAGTGTTGGGCTCTAGACCTTTCTATGGATTAGGTACAATTGATACGCCTCAGGCAAGCAGGAGGAGACTTGGCGAGTAGAATAGTGGGCCCTCTTATAACCATACCAGTTCCACTTTTATTTGTATTTTATTTTGTAGTTCCATATAACATCTTACTTGAAAAAAGGGTTCCACTGTTAAGAAAAAAAAATTGAAAACTTCTGCATTAGAGAATGTCTAAGGTCCCCTCTAGCTCTACAGTTCTTTATGTGTATGTGTGTATGTGTAATTGCTTACAGAGAAACTTAACTATCTCAGACTTACCTTGAGGACCACTGGGTATTTGCCATTTGACCTATAGCTTAGCCTATGTATGGGAAATTGGCTGCTCCCAACAAGTGAAAATTCTACCAAGTTGACTTGGGATCCTGAAAACTTGCCCTGTCACTTTGGGGGATCAAAACACCTGATTGAGATCCATTATTCAGAATTTGGCTAACTATCTCTTATTCGGTCATTCTTAAATTTGACTGAGAGCCACAGATTTTACTGTCATCTATTAAACTTAACCCCTTGAGTAGAAGAGAGAAGTTGGGAGGGGAGGCTTGAGCCACACCTAATGCTCAGTAAAGGTGTGGGAGAAGAAATGGTGAAGGCATTAAGCATTCACCTCCCTGGTTGTCCAACTCCATAGACTGGGAACTACTACTCCGATGATCTCACGGAACTAGACCTGAAATGTGGACCACATTTAGACTGTGTTGGGAGGTTTATGGGTTCATATATAATCTATTAGAAAAGAGCCCTAAGAAATCCTACCTCATAAAGAAGTTTGAAGGGGATCATGGTTTGCCCTCAGAAAATGGTACAGTGGAGCAGAGAGCATGGTACCCCACATGGAAAGTGGTTTTAGTTTTCAGCCTCAACCTAATTGGGCATATGGGAAATTGCCAAGGCAGTGGAAAATAAAAGGATTTACACATTTAAACTTGTTTGTTTGCATAAGTGAATCACAGTGGTGATGTAATGTGTTCTTTATTTTGAAAAATAATAGGGTAAGGAGGAGTTTGAGAGGCAACAAAAAGAGCTACTGGAAAAAGAAAATATCATCAAACAGAACAAGATGCAGCTAGAACATCATCAGGTAAGTTCAACAGAACAAAAACTACTTGGTGCTGAAAAGATTCCCCACTCTGTATGGAAAGTGTAACCTCAGAAGGTTATGGTTTTGATCCTTTCAGCACATACTGGCATATATAAGCCCGAAGGCATATAATAGGGTGTAGGAACAAAGAGGAGGTTATTGCTAATCCAGTGGTGTGTACCTGGATTACATCCCAACAGCAATTTTTTCCAGGCTAAGCCTGCGCAGCTAGCATAGTAGGACTATTTGGGTCATGACGACTGGTCTCAAGGAGCAAGACCCATTTAAACTAGCTCGAGCAAACAGGTAAGGCCACAGAAGGGAAATTCAGGAACAGAAAAGGAAGATATAACCAAGCCTGCTGAGAACTAGGACTGTAAGTGCTCTCCTCCTCTCCCGTGCTTCCTTTGCTTCTCTCTGGATGACTTCATCTCAGCTTCCTCAGCTGATGGTCAACTCCCTTCTGGGGCTCATCAGTTTCCTAAGAAAAAGAGTCTGATTGGGTCATCTCATGTTTTATGTGTGTTTGTCTAGCAACACAAGCCTGTGGCTTGACTGTCCTTGTTCCAATCTAAGGGTAGGAGGACAGGATGCAAAGTTTTCTAAATATATCCAACCCATTTACCAAGGACTATGGGCAGGGTAGAGTCATTCAAAAGTTGGGCATGAGTGGGCAGAGAACGATGGGTATCACTAGTCTAAGGGCATAAAAATAAAGAGAAACATGGTTGAGGATGTAGAAGCCTTTTTAAGAGGAAATGAAATGGCATGTGGCAAAATGAAATGGCACGCTGCATTCAGGACACCTGAGTTCTAGTCACTGTTTTCTGAGCAGCCAACTCTGTGACCTTAGGTGAGTCACTTAACCTCCCTGAACTTCAATGACTTCTCTATAAAATGGGAAAGTGTCTCCTCTCCCTGTCTTTTGAGGTGATATCTGTGAACCTATCTGCAAAGTATAAGCCATATGAAATAGAACTCATTAAATACCTTAGAAAAATTACCCTGTATCTGTTTATTTTTGCCTTGACATTTTGCCAACTAAGACTACAGGGTTTTAGGTAACTTGTTGAAATGAGCAGTTCCTAAGAAGAAAGCAGATTCCATAGTGTATCGGGGGAGAAGCTGGATGAGGTTATTCCTGCTCTGGACTCAGCACTGCCTCGTGGCGAGAGCGTGACTGGGTCCTAGGCTCAGGTCAAGGGGAGTCCTCACCTGCAAAAAAGAGGTCTCTCCTAAGGCTTGGTAAAAGGGCTGGAAATTAGTATAATGACAATTTAGAGCCTATGCTTACTGGGGGCAGTAAGGAAAGAAGGAAGAAAAAAGGCTTATATTCATCGACTCTGGCTCAGTGCTAGGCCCTTTTCTTTCAACAACTACGTGGGGCTAAATGTTAGGATGCACATTTAGCATCTGGATTTCCACAGAGAGGTTCTTACCATAAGGGTACATATATTCATCTGCTCCATTCTTCCATGAAGTTCTGGATTATAACATATCTACCAATCTTGACAGAAAGAGTAGGGGAAGTAGAAAAGGGCCCTGAATTCTCGTTTAATCTGAGAACCTTGATGAGACAACGCAAAGGCATTCCCCAAGGAAGAAGAAACTCTCAGTGACTTTCTTGTCCAAGAGATGGCTATGTCGTTTTTCTCTTGTCAACACTCAGCATTTAATGAGCATTTATATCGAGCCTACGCTATACCAAACACTAGTCTAAACACTTTCATAAATATTAACTCACTTAATCTTCCTAAAGGTGTAGGTGACAGAGCTGGGGTTTAAACCAGAGTCCATGCACTTAACCACTCGTCCATGCTGCCTTCTGGCCTGAAGGCTGAAGAGGCAATCATAGAGTGCCTGAGCTGGAGGTTTCCTTAAAGATCATCTTTCTCAACCTCCATGCTTTACAATTTAGGAAAGTAAGGCAACTTGACCAAGGCCTATCACCTACTAAGTGTCTGACACTTACTAGGAAGTGAAAATCCATGTCTTTTTACTGCAAGCCCAGGATAACTCCCCATGACAACAAACTACCCTGAACTTGGTGAAATCTGCTCTTTTCTTCCTTGCAGCTAAGTCAGTTCCAGCTGTTGGAACAAGAAATTACAAAGCCCGTGGAGAATGACATGTCCAAGTGGAAGCCCTCTCAGAGCCTGCCGGCCCCAAGCAGTGGCGTGGGTGCTCAGGACAGGCAGTTGCTTTGTTTCTACTATGACCAGTGTGAGACCCATTACATCTCCCTTCTCAACGCCATAGATGCTCTCTTCAGCTGCGTCAGCTCAGCCCAGCCCCCGCGGATCTTTGTGGCGCACAGCAAGTTTGTCATCCTCAGTGCGCACAAACTGGTATTCATTGGGGACACGCTGACAAGGCAGGTGGCTGCCCAGGACATTCGCAACAAAGTGATGAACTCCAGCAACCAGCTCTGCGAACAGCTCAAGACTATAGTTATGGCGACCAAGATGGCCGCCCTCCATTACCCCAGCACTACCGCCTTGCAGGAAATGGTACACCAAGTGACAGACCTTTCTAGAAACGCTCAGCTGTTCAAGCGCTCTTTGCTGGAGATGGCGACGTTCTGAGGAGAAAAGCAGACTGACTGGCTCACTAAGTGAAACTGGAAATACTATCTGGTTTTTGTAAATGTTATCTATTTTTGTAGATATTTTATATGAAATATTTTAATGACATTTTATGGATTAGATGACATCCAGAAATTCAGGGAGCTGGAGAGGGAGAAGTCTTTTTTGTTCTGTTTGGTTCTTATGTATACATATAAGAATCTAAGACATAAACTGTACAGAAACTTGTCCATGTGCTTGTGTATGCCTGTGTGTTCACGTTTCTAGATGTTTGTCTGATACATTCCATTAAAAACATGATTAAGAAGCACCTTAGTAAGCACCTCTAAATGCTGCCTTTTTTTCTTTCTTTTTTTTAGAAAACATACCAGCTGGTTGTAATATTGTTCTACATATACTTGCGATTACCCTGAACCTGTCACTACCAAGTCTAGGAAGCATATTTGTGAGTGTTCACTTCCCAAATAATGAGGCATGGCATGGCTTGTTCTTGTTTTGAAACCCCTTCCAAAATGGACCATCCTGAATACATTAAAGCAAAATGCCCCCACTTCCAGTTGAAAAAGCCCTTGCAGAGAGCAAGTTTCAGAAAGTGTGTGTTAGTATAAGATCCACTATTTCCTTGTACAAGATCCGATCAAGAGAAGAGGGACATGAGTTGAGAGGCCACGTCCACATGGCTGTTTCAGCACTGAGAGGAAGCCATAATAAAATGAGAGCACAAGTGTTTCTCCCGGCTCTTTGATTTTCTGTATTTGTAAGTTATTCCGCCATGAGGTTTTCCAAAGGATGTTTTTAGATTTGTAAGAACCGTATTATTTGCAGCAGGAATTTATAAAGACACCTCAGTCTATGACTGTTCACAAGAACAAGGAATGGGTCCATCTGCAGTTGTAAGTAGATGCCTTTATGACTGTGAACATTCCCGTAGGTGCTACTACCCCCACTACCTGAGGGAAACTGGCCGGCTCCTTGCGCATCTGAACTTTAGAGTCACCAGGCCACATCCTACTCTTTACTTTAGGAGAATCCTTTGCTTGGTTTTGCACCCTCCTCTAAACTCATCTAAATGGACCATAGGCTCAGGGCAACTGCAGAGTCCACTTAATCTTTACAGCTCTCGCTGGTCGCTGACCTTGCATCTCCAGCCTCCCACTATTTCACAGCTCGGCCACGGAAATCATATCATAGTCTGTCTCCTCACACCATTTGGTGTTCACCCATCACAGACAAACCACAGATCATCAGATTCATCATTGGGAGAATAATATACTTACCATGGGTAAATGTATTCATGCATTACCAAGTCAAGAAACACGTCATATATGGTAATTCAATTCTTATACAATGGTTTTATTCTAGCCTGTGTGGAAACATGTTTTTATATTGCAGTATATGCCTTGACTGCATTATGCTCACTTTTAGAACCAAACCATTGGAACAGGAAAGGATTTAAGAAAGAATAATATGTGCTTTCAGTGTGATTTTTTAAAAAAAATCAGTGGAACTGGTGATGGAAGGTGCTTTTCAGAACATCTGCAATTGTAGTTCTGAAAGTGTTCTGCTCTGCCAAACGAAGAGAGATTGAAAGTTGTTTTGTTTTATGTCAAGTAAATGCAATGGAAAGGGGTTGCTAAAAATCAACAACACTTGAAAAACCTTAAAAAGTATGTCCCTGTAGATTCTGTTGCATAATGTGTATTTCTTAGGAAATGGCAGATTTGTTCTAAGCCTTGTGGTGACATTTCAAGTTTTAAAAATCATAATGTTCAATCTCTTTTACTCTCATTGTCATCTTCTATGTAGAGGTTATTTTTAAATCATTAAATTTTTAGATCTCTGTTTTTATAGCCAATGGGTTTTCTTTCCATATTTCTCTCTTTGGTACAGAAATAAATATTGGCTTAGATTGGCACTCCTAATATTGAAAGTTAAATAATGCTTATTGTAATCAATGCTATAGATCTGGATATTTGAGGGAAAATTAGATTTTTTTTTCTCATTTGTGTCACTTCAGAGTACTTGCATTTCAAAGAAATTCTGGAATCTATGGCAGTTACCAAATAGCCTGTATATTTAAGAGAAGGCTAGGATCATTTTTGCTCTTGTAATATGGTTATTACCATTCATGTGGATGTAGAGTCAAAGGAAATTGCTCCATTCATTTTATGATAGATGTAAAGAATTAATTAAAAAGAAAACTATATTTGGGAAGCGGGTGTGGCTCAGTGGATAGAGCCCCCGTTTACCATATGGGAGGCCCGGGTTCGCGTCC